>WSTH01000514.1:0-22713 GCA_019616345.1 Ceratobasidium sp. 395
GTGCCTGCCTCTACGCCACCTTATGGTTGTTTTCTCATCTACACTACCAAAACGAGGTTCGGGCCCACAAATACACAGAATATAGTCAAAGTCCAACAGCATTCACAACAACAGATACGAGACATGCCCATTTCAGAGTAAGTAATCAAACGACTTAAACGGTTGCAACAGCCTCGGCTTTTATGTTTAGGGAATCTTTGTCGCCGAACGTATTCTCCCTAGTTCGGCAGAAGGTGAGCTGATGAATTTTGTTTGAAGTTAGAGTACCCACTGTGTTACAACCTCGTACCCTTCCCTCGATACAGCTCGCCAAGAAATAACGGACATCGCCATAAGCAAAGCAGCCTCCGCGATTCCTGCGCCAGCCGACACAAGGCACATATATGTTTAAGGGCTTACTGGTTCGAAGTAATCCACTGAAGTCGTTAGAACTATTGTTGAAATGGCGCCAGCCAACCACAACAGGGCAATGTAGTGTAACCCCCAGACGTTCATAGCGTGCTTGACACATCGTGGCATGGCCCTTGCTTCCTGTATTCCTCCTTTGATTCGTCTAGGTAGACTGCACAAAAATACGATATGATGTCCGGTCGTCGCAGCCCACGCGGCCGGAATCATGAACATTGAATACCAGCCCCAGCTGACAAGGTTCAGCAAGACGGAAATTGTAGATATTACAGCAGACGCTATAAGGAGTCGAACCAGGACTGGCCCACCGCTGTTGGCTGGAAACAAGAACCTACTGGCCATTGTAGAGAGACGAGTGGTGTTGGAGAGAAGACAAGCCGTAGGAGAGTAAGAGCTGTTGACATGTTCATATCGTGAGCGTAAGAGCCGCCGGGGTTGCTGAATTCGCCATATAGCTTCCAAATCGGGCACACTTTAGGGCAATGTGATGCGCACAGCAAGATACAATCTAGATATGTCTACCTCGTGCATCACTTCCCAGTCCTCAGGAGGTCTGGCCTCGACTCTCGCATGATCAAAAGGCACTGCACTGAATAGGAACGACAGTTGCTACACAGGTACGCATACATAGATAGGGAATTGGCGCTTTCCGGAGCTACGATAAATTCCGCGGCAATCGAGCCACTACCAAAAAGAAGAGAAAAAACTTCTCAAAAGAGTCCGTGCGACTTCTTACGCGCCCTTTACCAAACGAAAGCATGGCTTCTACGCCATATGATAGAAGAAATTTCAACAAAATCATCCGCGCTGGGCTTCTAGATCCACGTTAGTCGCACCAGGCGAGTCCTTGCGATGGGCGGTACTGCAAGGTCAGGCATGGGAATCGATAAGTATGACCATCAAACTCAGAGCCAGGCACTCACTACACAGCACCATCATAGCCCTCCTTAGAAAGCGCCTTCCAGGAAACGATGCACATAGCCATAAGCAAAATCGACTCTAGAATTGCCAGCCCGGCCGACACAAAGTTGACGTATAATATCCGAGTGATGACTTCGTAGTTGGGGTATATCAGTGCTGTAACCACCAGTGTCGTAATACCGCCACCCAACCAGAAGAAAGAAAGGTAATGCAAACACCAAATATTCCCGGCATGCTTTACGCATCGTGGCATATTTTCGGGCTCCTGTTCATCCCGACGCCTGCGAGGAAGAACGCAGTACAGCACAATATGGTGGATAGTCGTAAGGAGCCAAGCGACTGGGGTGATATAGATGGAGTGCCATCCAAAGTAGTAACGAAAGTTTAGCGCAAATGAAGTGACGGAGAACGCAAGTGAAGCTACAAGAAAATACACAAGAGCCGGTCCATTGCTATTGGATGGGAACGCGAAACTCCGGGACATGCTAAGGAATGTAGATGGATGTGAGTAACGCGAGCCGCAGTCGGGATATTTATCCTTGCTAGCCTGCCCAGATTGAGCTGGCATGACGGCCTTCGGAGACATTCCGAGACGACGTGAGCGTCAAAAGCGATCAGTTAGCACTGAGACACCCTAGTAACCGCATCTTTAATCGCACCATATTAAGTATCTTGATATACTCATAGATCTGGATATATAGATATGTCTATCTAGCCGTCGATCAAATCAACTGAGTGCGAGGAACTTGTTTTCGATCAAGGAATGATGATATCAATAATACAATTGACCTGGCATTGATGCGACATAGTAGATGCGGAAGCTCTTCAGAATGTGAGTACCATTCACTTCATGCCTTGGCACGAAACACGGAGCTATTATTGCTACGCATACATCCATCAAACGCTCCCTGTTCGCCGCTGAATTCCGCTCCTCTTTCTAGCCACAACGGTAAACCAATGTCACAGACCCCCGTGCCTCTAAGAAAACAGGCTGCCGGAAGCCCACTCCACCTTTCGTCCGATGTGCTTCAACAAACTTCCTAAACGCATTCGGTCGACCCAGGAGTGTGCTCGGCCAAAAATGTATCCCCGACATCAAATTGTCCCGCCACGGCGCTTACCTGGAATCGAACCGAGCCACAACCAACGCAGATGTGAAACCTGATTAGAATATAGTGTACGCCACAAGCATGGCTTAAACGGCGAAAAGTCCGGAGACACCCGTTCTAAGGGAGCTGAACTGTGACCTTGAACGAATTAGTTTGTTATGTGCGGTGACTAATGTTAGAATTGTCTCTGGGAAAGACCCAAGCCTTGAGTCGTAGAGCTGTCCAGTGAGTCATATAGCAGCCGGGCTCCCTTCCTTGTAAGCTGAGTACTTTCTGCGCTTTAGCTCCGTACTCTGATTTAATTAGGAATTGTCAATATCCAATCCATACCTAACGGGTATTGGGAACTCTACCAGCCGAGGCTTAAGAGATCCCACTGACTCCTGCGTAGTTCGCGCTACGGGCTGCTTATTATTGTAAAGCCTGGCTCGCATGTGATGAAAAATGTACGACCTGACGCCTACAGCGCTCGGAGCTAATTCCAGGAGCTGGCCGGAGTCATGGGTTTGAAGGAGCTCACCGGCGTGCGCTACGATTGTAGGCGAGAGAAGAAACGAAAACCGTGAAGTGCCATCACCATGTGATAGATCAGACGGGACATAGAATTGGCGCTCAGAGTTGGGGTCGAGTGCTCGGAATTCCTGAATTCGATTCGTTTCGCTAGCCTATCAATGATACACGCATAACGAACAGTACAACGTTGGTACATTTCACATGAGTAGTGATTGCCGCCCGAGATCTAATATGTGAATGGCCTGGAGATATTTGCGTTGGAACGACAGAGATTGTGAACGTGAAAATTTAGCATTTTACAGTGTACAGCAATTATATTTGTGGGAAGTACCGGACTTTGGAGTCATAGGCGCCCAGCTGCATGGTTGGACTACCATTCCGATTCAACACACACTCGCTTGATACCCGAACACGTACTACGCGCAGGGAACTAAAGAGATGTTTGAGTATTAAGGATTAACACTATTGTAGTAGATACCAGTTTAGTTAATTCGGTTAACAGGTGTAAAGAAAAGCAGAACATACGGACATTCACGGTAAAACTGAGCTACTATTCTGAGTACGGTGTATGTTTTTTACGAGTTAGTCCCGTATTCTCGTTCATCTGGGTCGTATTAGCGTCTGATCATCTAAAATATATTAGGGTGCTACCTACCAATAGACCCGAGAGAGCTTGCCGACTCCTGTCGTCGCCCGTTCTACGGACCTCCCGCAGCTTGGTATATGCGTAAAATACAACCCACAGCTCTAAAGCCGCAAAGACGTAGATCAACGCCAGGGCAGCGATAAGAAGTAGGCGATTTTCGCGCTGTGGTATCATCCCAAATATGCAGATTGTTGCAATAACAGACTTTTGTACCGATGCAAAGCACGAGAGTAGCGAAGCCAAGACGCCAATCCATGTCCTCACGGGATCCGAGATCGCCGAGTCATCCTTGGTCTCAGGGTAGTGAACCTGGCCTGTTGTTGGTGGGGCGTAGAGCCAGACTGAGGCGTAACATGTAGGCAGCAAGAGCGTGGCTACAGTCAGAAAGATCCAGACTGCATGTATTAGGTTGAGGTTCAGGGCGATGAGAGCTGCGATAGACAACAGGTTGGACACCGCAGCTAAAGCACAGAAGATCGAGGAGGTATCTTCAAACCATTCCGAAGTAGCCATATTCGAGGAGGAGGTCGTGAAGGATCAGTTTTAGCACAGACGCCCAAATTATAAGGAAATCGCTGGTGCGATCAACACCGCACCCCTTGCAAGTTTAGACTCAAAAGTCTTGGCTCGGGCAACCTGCCCATGATAAACTGCTGCATTTTTCCCGTCGCAAGCTCATGATAGACCTCACGGCTTTACACGGGGTACACAGGATTAGCGAGGTTGTAGATTCGGAAGAGCTCGCAACGCAGCACTATCGTGGACGAAAGCAGAAGAAATGAAAGCTGTGAAGCGCTGGTATCATGTGACTGGCCGCCGGGCGGCTGGATACAGACAACCACGACCGTCAACAAATCGCGTGCCTAAATACAGAATGGTGATCAAGAATCTGGATAGTAAGTAGCGTAGAATAAACGAAAGCAGCATGCTAAACTATCTTACATTTAGACTACATCACGGAGCGGAAACATGACCAGACGCTACCTCTGTCAACCCTTGCTGACTCTCGTCTGGGCATAGACGCATCTCACTACCTGGGTAACCTGCTGGAAGGCCCACTTACTCGGGAACCCCTACTTGCTGCGACTGGTGGACTCCCCCTCTCGCTCGCCTCGCGTATCGAGTCTGACCTTCGCGCGCTCGAGAAACTGCACATTAAACCCGTGTTTGTCTTTCCCGGTCTTTCGCCCAACAAACGCATCTCGAAAATGACGCCACAGCAGCAGGCGTCGAAGCAGATGGAGGCTGCGCAGGCGCGGAGGGATGCTTGGAACTGTTATGAGAACAATTTAACTGAACAGGCAACAAAGTTATTCGAGTCGCGGAGCAACGTTGACCAGTGGGACCTTTGGCGCCCGGTGCTCCGGATTTTTAGACATCGGAATGTGGAGTTTATTATAGCCCCGTACTCGTCCCTAGCTCAAGTAGGTTTAATATACTTTCTTGCTCTAGTTGGTCATCCCTAATATTATTGGCGTGCAGCTCGTGTATCTCCAGCGTCATCCCAAGTCTTATGTACATGCGTTCTATGGTCCCTCGGAACTTCTTCTTTATCCCGGCGTCGACAAAATCATCCTCTCTCTCGACTTTTCTGCCCAATCGAATTTCACTTTTGTCTCCAAATCCAAAATGCTCACCGACCTCCAGCTCACTGAAGAGCAATTCCTCGACCTCGGCCTGCTATCCGGCTCGGAATACTCCCCCACCTTGCCTCCGCACGTCAACGAAAAGTCCATCAAACCAATCGTGGACTTCTTGAGGTACTACAAGACTGGCTTCGTCTGCATCACGAGCGCGTTCCAGGATCACCCCATCATCAAGCAGACGAACTATGCGGAGACGTTTGCGCGTGCCCGGTGCATGGTTAAATATGCGCTTGTGCTCTCGTCAGAGGGTTCGGTCGTTCCTTTACCCCTCGCTCTGACGGGAACGACTACCGCGGCTGATATTCCCCAGGACCTTAACGATATCTTCACTAACCGCCTCCCGGACGAAATTTACTATTACCTCTCGAGGGGCCTTTTTACACCTCAGGCGCTCGTCTGGCTTACGTCTGGACAAATCATCGAAGGACCGCCACTCGACAACGGGGAGACCAACGAGTACCGGCGGTTCGTCAAGGACGTAATCACTGAAGGGCATACGGGACCTAGGGCAACAGCGCTGGCGCTAGTGTCGAACGTACTCCATTCGACATGGCAAAAGACGCGTGTAGCGACACAATTTTGGCACGACTCGAATCCCAAGGGGTTCATTAATCCGAGTGTGTCGCAGACAATTAATCTCGTTGAACGAGTTGTCAACTGGAACGTACCAAGCGCTATTGTCGAGGATGAACTGAGGAGGCAGGCTGTGAGTAGTCACAATGCTGCCGGTGACTGTAATGCTGATAAGAAAGCGCATAGTCTTCGACGATTGACTTTGCTCTATGCTTGGGCGCGACGAGCTCGGATAAACTCTCTAATAGGACGCGTACAAAGCCCAACCCCAACCACCTGCTCGAAAAGAAAGACGAGATTGTTGCCAATGTCATCTGGCGGTTCCTCGAGCTTCGAGGGTACGTTATCCTTTTATCCCTCTTTCTGCCGTTTCTCATTCTTTTGTCGGTTAGTTTCTTATTGCATACACACCAACACTCGCCCCTGGCCCGAGCGTTGCACAACACATTGCTCAAGGTTCGCGTCAATGACAAGTTCCAAGACTCGATGTACCTGTTTTTGGAGATGGTGCGGGCTGGTGTTATGCACGGAAACTTGTGGAGCGGCCGAGCCCATAGTGGAGGACCTAGTTTCGGTGATGGTGAGTTTCCTTGGTTTGTTCATTTTAAAACCTGGTTGACTTGTATTAAACAGAGGAAGAGAAGAAGTGCATGTTATTGATTATGCGAGTTCTGAGCATCGTTCCACTGACTTGTCATGTGAGCTGGATTTGCTTCGCAGACTTGCACAGCACATTGATTTAACCCTCAATAGGCCCAACCCTGGTCAGGACCTCTCTCCCGCGAGCTACTCGTCTTCAATTCGTTCCTTCGGTCACTGTCCCGAGCTCTTCGTACTCTCGTCGAAATGATCGCGCTGAACATGCTCCTTCAACAACATGCTCGCCGTACGCGTGACGACCTACTTGATGTCGCAGTTTCTTTACCTTTCCAGACCGAGGTCAACACTGGGTTTGGTATCTTGGCTAAAGTGTACTTGGATGCGCTGGTTGCAATTCACGGAGGACCTGTGAAAGACCGAGACGGCGAGGGTGTGCAAGAGGCAAAAGATGGCGCGATGGAGCTGGTTGAGGAAACCTTTACTGGTGTTAAAAATCCGCGGGCTGAGGTGGAGCGTGGCTTCAGGTTCTGGGATGCGGTGAGTTCTAGTCAGGTTAAATATAGACATAGCATGTCTTGAATTTGTGTTATAGGCGTTGATGACGATTCGGAACCTCAACCAAGACTCGTCGCTGTCGGGAGATTTAGCTGAAAGCTTTGAAAAGGCGCAGGCATGGCTTGCGCCGATGAGACCGTGAATAACCAGCTGTATTATGTTTATCGCTTTCTTGTTTGTCGGGTCAACAATTTGCTGTATGTACGGTTATCTGCCATTATAGCGTGTTGTTATCGTTATCGACACGAGGGTATGACTGTGGGGCCTGGGCCAAAGACCTCCGTTAATCTAGAGTACAGGGGCGAGCATTCGAGAAAAATTTGCAAGTCAACATACATAGTCTTCTCACCCCAACCCAAATATATATGGAATCAAGCTCAGTACGGCCGACCCTGAGTCGCCGATTGCCCCATCGTCCAAGCCTCCACGCGCGCTAATCTGGCCGCGTCTTCCGCGCCACTACTGCTTTCAGGCTGGGAAGGAACAATAACATCATGACGGCCCAATGGCAGGGATGCAGGGGAGGTGTCGTTACTACTACTTGTGTAGGACAGTTCATCGTCCCGAAGGCTTTCTTCTTCCCTCGTGGGACGACTGTCCACAAAGCGCGGGCCACTGTCAACGCTCCTAAGAGACGTGCGGGGCGACCGGGGTTGCCGTGTCCCTGACATCTCTGCGCCACTTAAGAAACTTCATGAGTCAACAAACTTTCTTAATAAACTATAGCCTCACTCCTTTGAGTCATCTTCACTTCCGAAATCAGACTCTTTGGTAGTTGACTGGTCTTCTAGCTCAGTGCCATCATGGTTCTGGCCACTCTGGTCTCCAAACTTGGAAACCACATAACCTAAGAAACTGTGCTTATTTCTATATATTCTAACCAAAAGGACAAGACTCACAGGACCCCGGATAAGTATAGGTGATGTCCGATACTGGCCGGGCCGAAAACTCGGATTTTGGGACAAAAACTCTCATCAATGCCGGGCCAATTTCATATCACGTGACGCTCAGCTCTAAGATTTGGCCGGGCCACTTTCGCGGGTTTTGTCGGAGCTCTTATGCATGGTCGGGCCGTTTTTTTTCTCGTTTCTCTATTCGACTCCGTTTCCTCTTGCTGGCCGCTTCTCTTTCTAACTTTCGCTCGTTCCTACATTCGTTAACACGATCGCAGCAATATTCCATGCAACACGCGTTAACAACGTGTTACAGTTTTATGTCGCGTGTACAGCCCTACATATATAAAGTCATAACATGTTGTTGAGCGAACCTGTGGCTGCCTTTACAAAGGCAGAATGTCAATCCCAGCGCTGCTGATCCACGAGGAGGGAGATAGGACGATGTGTAACCTGTGTGCGGGGTTATCATCATCTGGCTTATTCACGGTATGTATGCCTCACACTACACGTGTAAGTGACGACGCTGTATCTTTTGTCTCCACGTGTGATTTACCGTGCAACAAAAAGGACTCCCGGCTAGGAAGAACTGTGTGTATGCTGGGATACGGAGGTGGGGTTAGCGTGATTGAAAATGCATCGAACCACTACCACGCAGCAGTAGATACGTGTGGCCATCTAGGGCACTGGCTGAGCGCGCGGACGCGCCATAAAGTAAATCAACGCGCCTTCTTGGCAGCGTTGAGGTGATGTATATATGGTATATTGCATCACATTTTCGAGTTAACATGGTTTTGTTGACCAAAATTAGAGCCCTTTCTACTGCGATTGGTGCTAGGTCCATGAAATCGGCTGAAATGAACGGCATCGTGCCAAAAGCCCATGTCCGAGTCGTCCAGAGAGTGGATATGTATGAGCGTAGTGTTTAAATAGAGAGGTAAACTGGCTAGTTCAGCACCATCCGGCGTGTTCTTCACCGACAACTTCAGACGAATTATCGACAATTTTCAACAACTTCTACTATGTCCAAACCTGATATCATTGGCGCCGGTTCACTCGGCTCTGGCTCCCAGGGCAAAAACTTCAATCGCGACTTTCTACTATCTGTTCCCCCAGAAGCACTTGCGCTTTTACCCAGCCGCACCTTGTCTGTTTCGGAGTTTCTTAATCACACGGATTACACTCCGGTTGCCCGGCAGTCCGCCATACCTCAACCCGTCAATTTCAGCTTCGCTCCCTGCGATCCGAACGTTCATGCGATTGTGAGGGCTCTTAGGAGCCGTCCAAACTTCCCGCCGCTTTCAGTTGTCAAATCGCTTGAGGCTGGATTAGAGGCGGCCTGGCGTGAAGGCTACCAGTCGATTCAAGACACATTCTTCCAGGATTATGCCCTTCCATTCTGGTCTCTTGGTTTCTGGACTATGCTCCACTCGGCTGACAAATTACGCACGGAATGGATGGCCGTCGAAGAGTACATTCGGTCTAGCAAGGTAAAAGAAAAGCTCGATGCATATGTGGGCGTACTAGAACTGACTTATTTGTGCATTGTAGCACCGCGACGAGGATATCAGCCTGCTCCTCGAGTCCTGCGGAGATCGCATCCGTGGACACCTTCGAAAGCTTTCTTGGAATGAGCCGATCTTGGGATTCCCTGCACTTGGGTGGCGACCCAACTTTGGTTCACCAACGGCTAAAAACTACTTGACTGAAGGTTCGGCAGATGTGTGCACTCCGCTTTTTATTCAATTCTTTAGCAACCGGTTTCTCAACGACGAGGCTATTAACATGATGCTGCACTATATCGATCTCCTAGTCCAACGATCTGAGGGCCTTGCTAATAAGGTCGTTGTGGCTAACTTGGCGTTTACCGATCGACTCTTAAAGGAGTTCTCCGGCAAGGTCTCGAGTTCGGTATCACCTAGCTTTCTGATGAGGCGCTATGGAGAGCTTCTAACTACGCTTGGTCGCGAACAGCTTTATTTTGTTGTCAACCCTGGAAAGGATCACTGGGCCGTATTTAGAGTTGACGTCGCTCGGAGGACTATAGCTTATGGTGACTCTTTGGCTCCAACCCGACAAATGCATAAGGCTGCGTACTCGGCGTTAACTGCTTGGTTGAAACATTTATTGGGCGCTTCAACTAAGTTTACGCTGGTGTCTAATCTTCCCTGCGAGACTCAACGCGACGGCTTCTCTTGTGGGATCGCAGCATGCGTGACTATTTCCAGTTCTATTGGCTTTGAGGATCCTTGGTCGACTGAAAAATCTCGGTATCTTCGTATGTGCTGGGCCGATCGTGTCATGATACACCATACTCTTGCTAAGGTATGATTTTGCCGATACTTTAGAGTCTTAGCAATCAATATTAACAAAGTACATGTAGCCGACGGCCATGGTTGACACTACAAATGACTTGCCCGAACAGAGCACAGGGTCAAAGCGCCTGGCGCTTAAGTACATCCTAAACGACCCAGAGCCACAGGACAATATAGTAGAAGCGACGGCGCTCTCAAAAACCTTGGAGAAGTCATTATCAATGAAGTACGACACTGCATCTGACTCCTCGAGCGTCCATGTTCTCTCTGGCTCTGACTGTGGTGACCCAAATGTGGCCTTGTGTAATAGCCCGGCGCTTCTAGTCCCGCCAAACTCTCCTCCGTCTACATGTTTCTTGCCTACGGATGATCTCGAGAATGATTACAGTATGTCTGAGCCGGAGGAATCCCAACGTTCAGACCTGTTACCCCCTTTTGGTAAGTGTTTCAGGCTGCATATACGCGTTCGCTTAATTAAGATCCTGCAGCCTCATATATAGATGCGAGCGGTGTACTACACTTCGAAGATAGTGACGAAGACAACGATGTTAAAGCCAGTTCTCCCCCTCCTCCAATCCTTGCTCCCCGCAAACATCAGCGATCCATCTCTGACGATGCTACGGCTCCTGTTGCTTCAAGTTCCACCAAGCGTCGTGTGTTATCCAGTGTGTACGAGGAAAAGCAAAGCGGGCCCACTGGACTCTCTAGGTCCGCTCAATCGGATAGGGCAGCAAACGAGGCTTACCGTAATGGAACGCTCGAGATAACCCCAGCCCAGCGCGAAAAGTTTTTACGAAACACCCGGCTTCTGCACCCTTCTGCGCGCCTTGACCCAGAGGATACCGGGTGCAAGAGGGTCTGGCATGGCCCATGCGAGAAATGGATCACAATGGATGGACCCAAACGAACCAAGAAGTACGTCGAGCATGTTCGAAACTGCAAGGGCAAGAACGCGCCACGCAAAAACGGAAAATTCACGAAGGCCGCATCTGGCTCGCTCCGCATTGATACTATGTTCAGTAGCGCTGCTTCATCTGCCCCTAGCTCCCAAAGCTTAGCGGCTGATTCTCCGCCTCCCCTATCCAACTCGTCTGAGCCACCCCCGCCCGCAGTTCCATGCCTCGGGCTCCGACCAGAACACGATGAGCGGATCAACCATCTTGTTGGACGCGACCAGCTCGGCGGTCGAAGGAGTCAAATTGTTATTGCACGCGAGCGGTTCAACGAGGAGTTCAAGAACCTCAGCGAAAGTCAGAAATGCGCTGTACGAATGGAATCAAACGCTACTGCAAAGTGGCAAGTGCTACTCGACCCCCTGCCTCATGTTCGAAGCACGCAGTGCTCCCGGGAGTGCGACTCATCGGCATCGCAGATTGATACTGGGCCGGCTGATGTCTGCCAGAAGTGTGCCGACGTTCGGTTCATTCGTGAATTTCAGAACGCTCTAGGACGCAAACCAGCTCCTACAGAAAACCTCAAATACGTGCCCTTTTCCCATCGCAATAAGCAGGAGGCAGCCTTGTATGGGCGATATGTGGGGTTGGAGAAACTTATTGAGCAAGCGGTAAGCATTTCAGCACGCATACATGTACAATGTGCATCTCAGATTCAATGAGCTAACATCGCATTCAACCCAGGACTCTAAGCGTAGTCCACTCATGAACTATGTCACCAAGATTATTGCAGGCGAGCAGAAGAGTCCCGACATCCTCACTGGGATCATACATGTGATGGCCGCGAAAGAAGATCGCCTGTCGCGTGGTAAAGGAATGCAAGGCATGATTCGCCCGCCTTCCCTTGTCGCTTTTTGCCAGGCGCTCTTGGTAACAAGCCCAAGGGGTTATAATATGATAGGTAAAAAGCTAGCATTCCCAGAAGAGCGAAATCTTCGGTGAGTACTCCAATATCAATCTTTTCTAGACCAAAGTGAAATCACACTAACAAATATGTAGGCTGCATCGATCTCGTGCAGCAGGCTTCCCTATAGGGATAACCGATGAAACGATTAGTCGCGTGGTCGAACACTTGGGGAAAATTGAGCATACTGGTCCCGTCTGTATTGCTTGTGACGACACGCAGCTGCTTTGCAAATTATCACCATACTACGACGGACAGAAGCAGGAATGGTACTTACTAGGCAATATAGGTGAACCAATTAAAATCGACGACGAGGTTGAAGGCGTTGAGCAGCAAGTCATAGAATCAGCACAGCGTTCTGAGCTCGCTACAAAGGTAAGGGAATAGTATTATTCCAACTCATGATGAATCGATATACTCACCATGTACTTGTAGTGCCGCTTATGGACAATGCAGGTTCCTACAGCTGGAGTTCCGGTTTTCATCGTCGCTGCCATGCCAATCAGCTCTACTTTCAAGGCCGAAGACCTTCTCGTGTTCCACAACCACCTGGTCCTAGATCTCGTGCACGCTGGTGTCTGTGTGGTATCTTACTCTACTGATGGCTCATTGACGGAACGCAAGGTCTCTTCGCAATTCCTTAAAAGCGCAGCGAGTACCGAGACTAATTTGATTGCCCACCCTCGAGCTGGATTCCCTGATATTCCGATTACTCTGCACAAATTTGGGCCTCGCTCGATACCAATCGTGGCTATTCAGGATGTCAAGCACGCGATGAAAACCGCACGAAACAATTTGTTTAGCGGTACACGGACCTTAATTATTGGAAACTCGCCGATCTACTACCTTCAGATCCTGATGCTTTCAGTCGATAGTCGCAGCCCTCTCTATCAGCGCGATGTCTTGAAGGTTGATCGCCAGGATGATCGTGCTGCTACCCGAATCTTCTCCTCCGCCTGGCTTCGGCATGTTGTTCAGATATCCTCCGAGCAGTCCTCTGGTGTTCCGTTCAAGCCCGCTCCGCTGTCTATAGTGTCCAACAACCTGCCCCCTCCGTCTAGTGTCCTGAAACATAGTCTTAACGCTTTTATAGCGCTACTCTTTATTCTAGGAGAGGGCTTCGACGCTTTCCAGAGTCGCTCCTTAACCATTCTTGAACGGATTCGCATGATATTACGGCTATTCTTTTTCCTCGAGCTCTGGAAGTCAAGCTTGCAAACGCTAAAGTACTCGGAAACACATCATTTTTTAACTCAAAACCTCTATCAAACTCTCCTCAACCTCGTACACAGCTACATGAGTCTAGTGTTTATCTATCGCGACCACCTTGACCACCCTAACTACTCGCTCTGTGCCTGGCTTCATTCAACCGAAGGTGCTGAGCATACGTTTGGCGAAGCACGCAAGGCTCGACCTGACTTCACATTCTCTGACTTTGTCACTATGGTCCCAAAACTAGAGGTCATGTCGATGTCTGCAGTCTCTGACGGCGACGACTTTTCTGAGGCTAAGGCTCGTGCTGCTGGGTACTCGCATACTCTATACTCAAAGCTTGGCATTAATATCGAGGCTATGTCGAACTTCCCTGGTGGTGAACTCATAGACCGAGCTGCTAAGGTTGCTTACGACGAGGCTGTAGCTGTATTCTCACACTGCGGGATTGTCGTGACCGAAGAGCTCTGCCCACCCCCAAATCGTCCTAAGACGAAGGCTTCTAGCACCAACAAACAGAGTGCGGAGTGCGACAACGCCGACTACACTGCTCCTCCCATTCATGCCTGGTATGAAGTACCCGAGGAGTTAATGGGATCAGACAACGACAACCGAGTTCAGTCGGAACAGGATATGGTATGCGATTTTGCCGAGGAGCCACCCCGGTTGGCGACAGAACTCGATACGCTACTCGAAAAAACTTTAGCGGACCATCAGTGGGGTACCACGGCAGAATTTGACAACCAGATAGCTGCATACAAGGCCGCAAATATGGCGCTGGACCTTGAGGAGCGGTCAAAAATGTGAGTTAACGGTCTACGAAGCTTCTTCCCCTCTAGTATGGCAATGTTTAATGATAAAAACATATGCAGCGAGGACATGCCAGACAGGGACGAGGACGAAAATATCACAAAGATACATTGACATCTACTCCAGGTGTTCCCGCCCCTTGGTATCCGTCCACTTGTTCAGGCGAATGAGACAAATTCGCTCATTAGCGCAGATTTGAACCCGTCGGAGTTGTTCTCCCACCTAATTTCCCTTCGCTCGGAGCACGAAACGATATTCTCCAAGAAAGCTGTTCGCGTTGGCCACACACTCAAGCCGGAGGCGTCGATAACGACTGGAACAGGGGGATCGGACAGTCACGTAGATGACAGCACCACTTCTGCACGCTCCGTTCTTATCCAGAAGGTTTACTCGGCACTCAAGAGCATTGAAGGTACCACTGCATCGACCTCGGGAATGGCTAGGCAGACTCGAATCCAAGGCCAGGCTGGGGTTACTCTGAAAGGGAATGCTGCAAATGCAGCTGAGGTTGCCAAAGCACGATCCAAAGAGGTATGTCCGAAACCTTACTCTGCTTCTCATATTCACTGTCACATAGACTCTCAACGTTCGAGTTCGCGCGTTCAATACAGCAGGGCTAAAGCTAGGGTGTTTAATGGGTACGGCTGGTGTTACTGGGCTCGCGTGCATCAAGTCAGGTTCCTTTGCTTTCGTTTGGTTTGAGAATCAGATCTGGCTTGCTGAAAGTAAGCTTTGACTGCCTATATAGCCGTTTTTGGTATGCTAACTCATTGCACTTTCTTCTAGTCATTACGATGTACTCGAGGGGGGCGGGTAAGGGGGGAAACCATGGTTGGGCGAACAACGTGTCGAATCTTACGGCTTTATCGAACATCCCCGTGCAGCTTTGGGAGCACTGGATGGCAAGCGACTTTCGCTCTCGTCCCAAGCTGACTGCAGCCCATTACGCCAAGCGGTACGCACATATCCCGTCGAATCGAATACTCTATGTGGTGTCATCGAGCGAGCGGTTTGAGGTGCACACGGACGAGCTTATACGGCTCAATAGTAACCTATCTACCATCTGGAAAGGGATGTCGGGGAAGGAAGAGGTGAAGAAAATAGGAGCGGTTGTAGATGGACTCTTAAAGCGGCGAAGGAAAGCTGGCGGGGATGGGGATGGGGACAGGAACGACGAGGACGATGATGACGAGGACGACTAACGCATTCCGAGCAGTTTGGCCGCTATTGTCTTTCTGTACATATCCATTTTCAACGCATATAGCATATATTGACGTTTTGGATGAAACCGTACACCCGAAGAAAAAAAAAGAAAAAGCGGAGAAAAACAACTCTCATGCCGGGCCGGGCCAAAAACCGCCCGCGGGCCTATGTCTTATGCAATGCCGGGCTGATCGTGCCGGGCCTAAACCCGCGAAATTTCGGGTTTTCAGTATCGGACATCACCTATACTTATCCGGGGTCCTAGACTCACGTTGCATAGACTCCTCGTCCTCCTGATCTATCTCACCCTTGACTAGCTTTCGTGCTTCTTCCAAAGCTCTTACGTGTGCCATCATTGCTGCATCGTCCGCAGCAGTATTAGGCCTGCCCAATCTCGGGTTGTCGGGATCCAGCCATGGTTCAGGCGTCAGATCATTGTGACGATTTGATCCGGGGGATGCGACGCTGCTAACGCTCAGGCGACGTTCGCGAAGAAAGGAAATTGGAGGTATCGATATACCAGTCGGCCGGGGTAGCTCAGCTGCGTTGTTGGTAGTGATCGCCTCAGATGGGATTCCTGCTGCCATCGCTTGGCTGGGGGTTGCCTTGACCCATTTAATACCGCGAGTACGGCCAGAAGATGTCTGATAGAACGTTTCTGGGGTGAAGGTTCAGCCTATTATGGTGACCAGACACAGCTGTTTAACTTACCTTGCGCTACGACCGGGGTGTATGTAGCAACGCCATCAGGACTTTCGGATTTCGCGTACGCAATGGTCCCAGATTGAACATTCGCATATGGGTCGACTACGGGCGTTGTGTTAGAGTTTGGTTGCACAAGTCCTTCCTCGTCGCTCTCATAATCCTCGCCGTCCTCGCCGTCCTCGTATTCGCCGTATTCATCGTATTCATCGTATTCATCGTATTCGGCGTATTCGGCGTATTCGTCGTCTCTTTCGTCTCCGTCAGGGAGGGTGGGAGGAGTCCACGGCCGATTAGCTTCCTAGTCGCAGGTCATAAGTCGTAAGCATGAAGCTGCTCCCAGCCTTCTCACATGTGCCATGTCACTAGAACCAGAATCAATGACCAAGTTGTCGGATATCGGTTGTACCGGGTGCTGCCTAATGTCTCGTAGCTTTTATCGGCCAGAACTAATCAGATGATTACCCGCCTTGAAGACATCGAGGAAAACTCACATGATCTCGAATTTCTATAGAGCCTGGGCGATCTGAAGAACTGTGTGCGCACGAATCTACCACAATTCCCCATAGCTGGGCGGCCTCATATGGGGTGAACGATGGGAACCTCCTTGGCCGCTTAGGGATTCGCTGCTGCATAACGACAGCAATGTACACTGCTCGATCCGTTAGATCGCTGAACGGCACTGCACCTGTAACAACTTCCTAGACCTCGAATCAGCCCCGCTGTGAGCAACAATGGAACTACGACACCACACATACCAACAAAGTCTATTGTTTGGTGTGATATCACTGATTAGTATTCTTGACCAAGAACTCGAGAACTTGAGTTAATACACCATTCCAAGCGCATATACATCTCCTTCTTTGCTTCGCGACACCGAACTGTCGAGTATCTCTGGTGCCTTAGAGTATTTGAGTATGGTACGTTTAAAAGATGGATGGGCGGACATAATGTCACTTACTGCCCAGCGTATAGAGAGCTTCAGCACGCTCGTAGTCGTGAAGCATAGCTTGCTTGTCTTCAGCTCCGAGCATCCAAAGTCCGCAAGCTTCGTTACACCTTGATTCGATATTAGTACGTTCGCCTGTAGCGTTGGCTTAGTACTCTCCTCGACAAGGACGAGACGCCTTACGCTTTTGATGTCTCCATGTATCTAGTCAGGCGGACAATGGTATGCAGCACCACACGTGGACACTATGATAGAACTTACAACATTGTTCTGGTGTAAGTACGCGACGCCTTCCGATATGCCCATACACTATCCGTGATGCAATCCAACCCATTCTCGTGGTATAGCATAGTGCAGGCTCACCAGCTGGTGGCGATCGGCAGTCGGGTTGCTTTTGGTATACTCCAGCAGGGTGCCATTATCCATCCAGGGCGAGACCATAGCCATGTGGTCGCGAAACTGCGCGAGCCCAAATAACTCGAGTACGTTTTCGTGTTCGAGCCGTGACCAAGTATGGAGCTCTCGAGCGCTATGCTATTAGAATGTAGAAAGGTCAGTACATCCTGAATATCTCTCGTTGATTTTGGGCACACCTTCAAAACCTTGTGCCCCTTAGTATCGCTTTGCTGTAGATATAGCCGGGCACATTTGATCGCTACTTTCTCTCCGCCATTTAGCGCACCTCGGTATATGTCGCCAAATCCCCCGTTCGAGATGGGAGTGCGTTCGCATCTTGCTAGATCCAGTCGGTCAGTGATGTCAAAACACTGATGTTCAGCGAGAAGTGCGATGATTGCCGAAGCAGGCTGCCAAGAATAGTAGCGTCACCTCATGAGTAACACGTCCTCGAGTTCTTTACAGACCATAGCACTAGATATAGTGGCTACATCTTCATTGGCTCTATCAATCCCAGCTAGGAACCGCCATTAGATCCCGCCTCGCACCAGCAAAGTTGCCAACCATACCGGTAGTATTCGTCTGCATGTTAGCCACTGAGTATTCAACAGGCTAGTCCAGGTTCTGGCGTAGGAGTTGAGGGTGAGGATCCGGGGTCAAGATCATACCCTCACCTCGGCTGCGAGGCTGTCCTTCTAGAAGAGCTTCCAATTGTGGCCACAAATATCAAGCGGTGGCTGGATTTGGATGTTTGTACACTGATTTGTTGGTAGACAGAGCCTGGCAAGCTGTGAACTCGTGAGGTTGCACGATTAGAGTATGCGAGTATTGTTAGGCAGCAGGATATTCGAGGTTATAACTATATAGTATGAAAGAAAAGTCTAACAGCCCAGCAAGAAGTGTAGCAGTGGTTGACGCCTTGAGAGATGAATCTGATCATTATCTCACGTGATGATCAGATCTGTTCGGCGAACGAGCCTTCCCCGAACGACGCGCCGCTGGTTCTGCGGTGGCTGTGGTCCGAACCACGGTTGCATGCACATTACGGGAAACCCACTAGACCCAATGATTTACAGCGATGTGCATAAGGATAGGCCGCTGTGGAGGTTTTAACTCAGCAGGATCATATCAGGAATTTTCGGAATGTTGAACAGTCGGATGCAGGAGTCGTGCGAATATGATGTCGCATCGTCACGTCGAAGTCGTTGCGCCTATTTGCGGATTTCCTTCGCGTCTGACTATTCAACATCCCGAATATTTCCACCTTGGTTCTGGTGGGTTAAAAACTCCACAGCGGTCTATCTTTATGCACGTCGCTGTATGTTGAATCGATTAACCGGTCGGAAGGGTGCTCCAAGGCAAAGACTATAGCGGTGCCAGGGCGCGCAGCATGGACGCAGGTTTGATTACCTTTGATCGGGAGTAGACGTTTACCCTGAGCTAGGCCCAATCACCGTCCAACTCAAAATCTTCCAGGGGTGACGCGGTTGATCAAAAAGCAGACCGCTCACGAGACAGTCGCTGGGTACGAAGCGTTTGCATGATAGTGCAGAAAGGAGAAAAAAAAAGTGTTCTTATAAATAACACTCCCAAGAGAGACCATATCATTCGATCCACTGCCGCGGGAAACAATATGTAAAAATAGCCAACATAATGCAGCAAGTCAACAAATCAACTAATAATGGAAGAAACGCCGTGGGAACCTTATGTCATACACAGGGTCTGTCAGTCTGAGACACTCAGGGTCTTAAGCGCTGAATGGAACTGGCCCGGCGCGTAGCGTCGGGCCACCCCAACGCTCCCCCGGAGTGCAACGGGGCTCCAAAGTTCATCTATCTATATTAAATCTATATTAAAAGGCACGACGAAAGCTTAGTAATCGGGGACAATCAGGGTCCACATAAAACAAGCGCCGTCGCCTGGAACGGGCCCGGCGCGTAGCGTCGGGTCACCCCAACGCTCCCCCGGAGGTACGACGGGGCTTAAAGTTCATAGATCAAAAGACAACATAGTATTCTCGAGTGTAATCACAAGCATATAAAAAATTGACGACGAATGAACCAATCGAAGCAACAGCAACAGCAACGACACAAGCTCAGCTTTAGAAGAAATAGAGAAAAAGAAAAAGCACAAATTAAGCATCGTTCGTATGTACCATGGGTGGCCTAGCTCGCGATCTGGCTCCACTTCAGTCTGACGCACTTCGTCTATCTTCCTTAGCCGCATCTCTAGCTCCACCCTTGCCGCTTGGCGCACGTGGCGAATCCGGCGCCGGGGGCAACTTCGCAATCGGCGGCAGCGCAGGCTCCCTCGGCGACTCATCCTAGTATCCGCAACCGGGTCAAACCGCCTACCACGCCCAACACCCACGTTAAGTGACGACCTCAGATCCGTCGACGGCGGGGGCGGGAATGCATCCTCCCTGCTCCGCTTCGACCCAACCGGTACGTTCGGGTCATACTTGGACGACGGTGTCTTATCCCTAGGAGACGGGCCCTGATAGGAAGACAGGCCGATCAGTGTGTCTGCCGCACCACCATCATCATAGTCCTCGTCAACGACCCTATGAGGAGGTCCCATCACGGGGCTCGGCGTAGTGCGCGACCGAGCAGATCCATTCGAGCCGGATGCAGAGCGAGCATGATCGGCCGCACCGCCAGGCAGAGGCGGAGGTGGGAGCAAGCCCGACTCGTCAAGCGTGACCTTGAACGCCGAATGCTGCTGAGACTGCGAACCTGCACCACCATGGTCCGGCGCGATACGCGGGATAGCCGCTCCATTTTCGTGAGCATTTGCGTGCGAGTCAGTCCTCGGCGTAGTGTTGGAGTTTGGTTGCACAAATTTACCCCCATCACCTTCATTGTCCTCATATTCGTCGCTCTCGTATGTCTCGTCCTCATCTTAATCGCCCTCATAGTCATCATATTCGTCGTTTCCCTCGTCTTCCCTATCAGACAAGGCGGTAGGAGTCCATGGCTGACCAATTTCCTAGTCGCAAGTCAGTAGTAGGTACAAGCTTCTCCCAGGCTTCTCACGATCACAATGGCACTCGGCTTAGAATCAACGGCTGAATTGTCAAGCGTGATTTGTCTCGTGTGCTGCCTAATACTGCGGAGCTTTTGTTAGCCGGTCAGCCAATTGCCCGCCTTGATGATATAACGCGGGGCTCACACAATCTCGGATTGTTATAGAGTCTGGGCGGTCCGAAGGACTGTACGCGCACGACTCTACAACGAGTCCCCATAGCTGGGCGGCCTCATCTGGGGTGAATGATGGAAACCTCTTCGGTCGCTTAGGGATTTGCCGCTGCATAGCTGCAGCGATGTATACTGCCCGATCCGTTCGATCGCTAAACGGCACCGCGCCTGTAACAGCTTCCTAGAGCTCAAATCAGCCCCGCTGTGAGTAACGAGCTACGATACTGCACATACCAACAGAGTCTGGTTTGATACGATATCATCAGTTAGTAGTCTTGGGTAAGGATTCGAGTCGGCTTACCATGCCAAGCGCATATACGTCTCCTTCTTTGCTTCGCAATAGTGAACCTTCGAGTATCTCTGGTGCCTTCAGGATGGTCAAGCAAAACACATCTAGAGAATAGACGATAATAAGAGCACTTACCGCCCAGCGTATGGAGAGCTTCAGCGCGCTCGTAGTCGTGAAGCACAGCTCGCTTGTCTTGAGCTCTGAGCATCCGAAGTCCGCTAGCTTCGCTACACCTGCGCCTGATATCAGTACGTTCGCCTGCGGTGTTACTTTAGCACTCTTCTCAATAAAGGCGAGGAAGCCTTACGCTTTTGATGTCCCCGTGTATCTAGTCGAATATATAGTGGCATGTAGAAGTATACCTAGACATCATGATAGGACTTGCTTACTATATCGTTCTGGTGCAAGTACGCTACACCTTCTGATATACCCATACACTACACATGATATAGTTCAGTCTACCCTTATCGTGTAATAAGCACAAGCTCACCAGATGGTAGCGGTCCACAGCTGGGTTGCGCTTGATATACTCCAGTAGGGTGCCATTGTCCATTCAGGGCGAGACCATAGACACGCGATCGCGAAACTGCGCTAGTCCAAGTAGCTTGAGCACGTTCTCGTGTTCGAGCCGCGACCAAGTGTGCAGTTCTCGAGCACTATGCTGTTAGAAGAAAGAGACATCAGCACGTCTCGGATTCACTTCGTCGATCCGCGGCGTACCTTCAGAATCTTGTGTCCCTTTGTGTCACCCTGTTGGAGATATAGTCTCGCGCACTTGATTGCTACTTTCTCTCCCCCGTTTAGCGTCCCTCGGTATATGTCGCCAAAGCCTCCGCTTGAGATAGGAGTATATTCGCATCTTGCTAGATCTAGTCGATCGGTGATGTCAAAACACTGATGCTCAGCGAGAAGCGCAATGATTGCAGAGGGTGACTGTTAAAGACGTGAGTGTTATCTCATGAGTAACAGTTTCCTAGATCGACCCCAAGTTCATACAGACCATGGCACTAGATATAATGTCCACCTGCTCGTTAGCGCTGCCAACACTGGCTAGGAGCTATCATTAGATCCCCGTCTCATGATGATGAGTTTATGAACCATACCGGTGGAGATTGTCTGCATGCTGGCCGCCTTAGGCTAGTCTAGGCAAGGGTTGTAAGGTCGAAGGGAAAGGGTTGAAGCTAGGATCCAGAGCAGGGAACGACCTCTCACGTCAACCATGAGGCCGCGCTTGCTGGAGGATTTTCAAATACGGTCACGGACTGATCGAGTGGTGGTTGGTGGCTGGTTCATCGACAGTTGGGGCTTAGCGAACTGCGAGTTGGTGAGTGTGAACTAGGTTGCGCAAGAGCATGACGGTTGAAGAAAAGGCCGGCGACATTGCTAGCAAGGCCAGTAAGAATAGGTGAACAACTGGTCAAGGGAAGTATGAGCGCAACATAATCCGAGATACACCAAAAGTACTTCCTGGTGGTTGAGCACCAGATGCTCCGGATTTTTGGGATAAATCCGAACGCTCCGCAAAAATTCACGTGCTCCCAAGCGCCTGAGAGAGCTCTGGATCGCAAGATCTAAATAACTCCCCAGATCCAAAGCCTCCGGAGCCAAAGTTTACCAATGTTGAAGACGCAGGCTGTAGCTCCCTGGCCCGAGGCAACGCTCTGCGCTACGACCAGCGTTGAAGCAGGTGACGCACTTCCTCCGATTACAGTAACTCTGTGGAAGCGGCAAACGCCGAAATCCGGTCCAGATTTTGTATTTCAGGCGCTTGATTCTGACTTAATCGGGCCTTTTCAGCTAGACAAGTGGAGCCGGCGCTTCTTTGCTGGACTTTAAATCAAATACTATCACTAGTCACGAGATTACCAACTCCACTTGTGACATCATTTACGGGCCCTCAAACCTATTGCCTACTCAGT
>WSTH01000515.1:0-22702 GCA_019616345.1 Ceratobasidium sp. 395
GCTACTGGGAAGTGTCCGAGCCGAAGTTGGACGAGGGTTGAGAAGACCCTCCTCGGGAGGTTACGCGCCGCGTTGAAGAAGTCCATCGACGGGAAGGAGGGGTCGATGAGCTGCAAGCGTTCTTTCCTATCCGTGTTTTTGAATTCGAATCGCCATCTGTCCAAAACCTCTCACGTTACGGCCCGCCACCATCATTCGGAAACCGTTCGTGAGCTTCCAGACGACGTTGCAGAGGATAGCCACAAGCGCCCCTGCGAGGACCGCTTTGTGCCACCCGACAACGCCTACAACGTGGCAAGCCATAATCAATGCTACTGGATTGAGATCAGCCATGCAAGAGCTCGGGAAAGGAGCATGAGCTGTGTCTTACTGAAGCACCAACTCTAGCGTTTAACAATTATAGTATCTGTTGAGTAGGCTACCGAGTTGCGCGCCGTCGAGACCGTGGATGTGCCGACGGGACGTATTGTGACACCGAGTCTCCGAGCCGCCCTTGACAAGATAGCTTTCGTCCAATGCCAGTCCTCTCGCATTTGCTCGCCTTTGAGACCGTGATCATGTCGACAGTCGGCGTTGGTGAAGATACAGACGTGGTGATCACGCCGCTGTTAGCATCGGACGGCAGTCAGCGACTGCGGCGAGTATTCGTCGGCCGAGGCGGAGGTACAACACGATTATCGACGCGAGGAGTGAATAAACGTGCAGTCTGCGTCATAAGAACAGACTGTGTGCTGTACTCGAAGTATGGTAGCAGTAGTGGGAGCCGGTTGGCCGAGGAGTTGCATGACGCGCGGGGTGACAGAGCGCGTGGTGGTCGAGAGTGAGGATGGATGACACCTGATCCTCTGGCTTGGGTTGATCGGCGCTAAGCGATTTCGAATAGCCACCTCGTGGCACGATCTGTGGCTCGGAGAAATGGGCAAAAATGGGACCAATTAGCGGGCGTGCTGTCGGATAGGTCTATAGATTTTGGATTCCTTCAAGTGACATGAGACCGTACGAAAACGCTACAAACATTCCGCGAAACCTCATAAAATTTTAACTGCAAAGTAGGACGATACTATCGGTGGCTATACTAGACTTCCACGCCAACGTCCTACATGACTGCAGACCCTCGTCTTCATCATCCGTATCCAGCACACCACCTCAAACTCACCCTCGCTCAACAAGGTGCGCTCTTATTTCCCCTCCAGATTATTGATGCAGCTCTAGTAGAGGCCTACGCGGCTTATGCTATGTAGACGCGTGACAAAATTATTCGTCACCTTGGTCGTCAACAAAACGAATAAGGTCATAGACCGGTGCGGCGACAGATAGTTGTTGCAATAGTGAGTTTCGTCGTTTGTGATTGTTTCTGGGTAGCCGAAGAGGTGTATGTCGACTGGGAAGGGGGGTTCAACGCGAGGTTTGTTTCGTCTTCCTAGCGTGTCATGATATCACAAATGAGAGTGGAGACCGGGTAGGGGTAAGACTAGCGTATAGAAACATGAGCGGAAAGCCGTACGTACCTTTGATGACCCCATTATGATGATTTCCTTCCCACCAGTGTATGGTTCAGCAACGCAAGGAATATAGAGTCGGAAAGCTATATTCCAAGTTGCAAGCATGCTTTTGGTAAAATTAGCCCGACAGGTTTCGCTGATAGTCGATTGTTATGTAAGAGGAGACCAAGGCAACATTACCTTCTCTGAACAAGAGATCCATCTCTTCACGCGGAATCCCCTTGGTCGCGGATAAGGGAAGTGCGCTACTGTGCTCAAGTCAATTTTAACAGACCACGACGGGCAGTATGCATACCGAAGATAAGGGCTGCGAAGACGAAAGGACGCATGCGTAGGGTACGGGCACCATGTGATGTCTTCTTGTATCGTCGGCGTGACTTGATCGACGATCCAGCCGATCAGCCAGTTCTGGATGGAATCACCCCATCAAACTCTAACCTTGATACCTAGTTTCGGCAAGACGCACCGTCGCGGTCGACATCCAAACACTCCCCGTATGGAATTCAAGCGGCATGATCCAGCGAGCAGCCATACTTATAGCCTAGGCGAAAGTCCCCAACTACATCACTACAGTAAGCCTCGCACCTCAAAGCTAATCACCATCAGAACATACCTAATCCAAACGCAACATTGAACATGACTGCGCTTGCGACTGCAGCGTTTGAGGCGTACACTTGGTCGATATGCATGAGCTATCCGGTTGAAGCAAAGGCGCATGGCATCTGGAGGGGTAAATGATGGCTAAGCTACTCATATACGGGCGTAGTAGCGGAGCATACGACGGCAGCACTAACATAAGAATAGTCTGGCTACCCAAAACCTTAACTAGACACTAACTGTGAGCTCGATTTAGCAAACGATGAGAGCCCAAGAGTTTAAAACTAGACTTACACTGGGACCTTAGCACGTAGACAATGCTGTCAATGCTGGTCATAAGAATTGCCGTCCGACGAGTCTATCTAGTCTCGGGGTGAGCGTCGGCTTCGGATTTGAGCTTGTGGATTCGACAATCCACGAACGAAAGCTACAGATAAGGATGTTGCATAACCACCAAGAGAGCGTATAAATCAGTAACTCACGAGTGTGGCTTGGAATGGTTATTGGAGAATGAAGAGTCAATGTACTCCTCGACATAGACTTCATATCATAGTTTTGCTGTCGATACCATTCTAAAGTGCAAAGAGTCAGAAAGCGTACGGACAAAGGTCGAAGCACGCACTAGTTGTGCAAGCCCTCGTGAAGATATGGCGGTCAAAACACGTGGCTTGTATCTCCTCCACATCGAGAGATAAGGCCACTCTCCTACAAGCCACTAAGCACGAAAGGTAAATCAGCACGGTATTCCCCGAGCAGCCACCGAGAGCCTCACATCCTTCCCAACCCTTGTTGAACTCCGCTTCTGCTCAGATGTCACCACAGTCCTTGCCATGCAAATCGTCAACGAATCACCAGCCTTCGTCATGTTCGCGGTGTCTACTAGCCAAATGAGATCATTAGTTTAGCAAGGCTGAGCGAAAGATGCGTCCCACATTTCACTCACTAAGCGATGTCCGCGAGGAGCAGAGAACCAACTGCTAGAATGCCGCCGACTACGCGTTGCATGGAGAGGAGCAGGCGCCAAGGCATATCCGACTTCAGGAAACAGCAGACCTAATCAACCCCTCCCTCGTTTGCATACGGTAATCCGATTCGACAACACCGGCTAGAGAAGTGTGGGCACGACGGAGGACGCGTATCCGGCAGTGTTCCCCGTGTGCTCGACACAAGTGAGCATCTAACGCCCAGAACCAGTTTATAGATAAGAATTGTGAAGTCGAAACCTGCGCGAGTTAATTCAACGAGGGAGATTCACCCTAGTAGATTTGCACGATCGTTCCGCTGGAGTCGCGTGATGTTAACAGGAGTTCAGAGTCAGCCAGTCTTGAGACTCACGAGAACATGCTCACGCCAAGATTTCTCATCACAGAGTCCCACACCACCCGAAATCCGCTGGTGAAGTCCGGATCGTGCCACTAGCGACAACTACAACCGCACCTGCATTCTGCGCCGTCCGACAGGATCTGAAACGCGACTGGCTGCTATGCGCGTTATTAGGGTTTATAGTTGGCCGTTAATCCTAATCAAGGAGCGAGAGTTGACTAACTCAAAGCAACGACCTCGAGGATCGCGGCTGTAGTGTACTGTATATTCTGTAGCCGTCGGATTGCGCCCCGTTGAGGCGGTCCTATCGACGAGACGCATTGGTAGGCACACAGTCTTGGGTTCTGGCATCGGGGGGAAATCGACGGTGGTGGCGAGCGTCGGTTGGCCAGGGAACGGAGGTGCAGTGATCATCGTGAGAACAGGCTCGAGACGTTAGGAGACGGGCGGTCTCGGGACTCGAGGTAGCCATTGCGCCGTGCTAGAGGAGCTGTAGCCGCAGCAAGAGTTGAGCCTGCCGAGGGGGCGCACAAGTGTGGGGAGCAGAGCGCATGGCTGGGAAGCAAAAGCGATGACGAGTGGCGACCCATTTGCTCGGATTGATCGACCCTTGATCGACGCACGTAATTTCAAATAGGGTGTCTAGTCCCAGCATGCACTCGGTCGTTTACGCCTCATATTGAGGCATGACTCGCTCATAGTTTCGGTACTTTAGGATAGATTTTGACATTTCTCAGGACCGAGGCTACTCTTTCTCTGGTGAAAGTCACCTGAGAGGCCTGGTCGAAGCGTCCAGCGACTGGCTGCGGAATATAACCCCACTGTTCCCACTCCTTCAACTTGCGTATCAGGTGGTCACTGTTCTAAACAATGTACATATTTACATATTTCACAATTATTACGTTATAGGCATCAATTGTTAAACCAGACGGTGCTCGTTGTGATCGAAGTATATATACAGACAGGATCAGAACTATGTGCGGCCAAGAGTCACGGGTTACACGTCGAACCACCACGCAGTCTAAGCTCGTGGGGTATAGCACTCAGACCAACTTGTCCCGAGCTTTGCACTGCTAAAGTCAAGCTGCCATGCACCGCCTCCAGGTATCATGACTGTGTTATGGGGAAGTTGCAGTGACTTGCGTAGGTCGACTGGAACCCAGATCAGTCTCTGAGAGTTTCCCGTCACCACCCACCCAGCTTCGTCGAGCTCCCAGGTACCCCAGTCTGAGTGAAATGCGCACGCTGTGAAGGAAAGTTAGACGGGGGCGATAGGACTTGGAAAAAGGCACTGACCGCTACAAGTGCACGGTTCAACAACACAAGACAGGTCACCGCGTGACTTCATCTCCGCATCTAGGACCTGGCGAATGTGGATGCTCGAGAGCCGGATAGTGCCGTCGCAATAGCCAGAAGCAACGTGCGTACCGTCGGGGGATAATACACAGGTTGTCAAAAAATCGTCATCGGCATGGTCTAGTCTGAATGGCACCATCAAGTCCCGGTCAGGATGAGTATGTGGGACGTGCATAGCTCCGTTCAAATAGCTGAGAGAGAGACTGGCACCGGCGGAGGAGTATGAGATAGAATAAAACCGACCGCGGGCCAGTTCATGGGGCTGCCCAATCATACTGCCAGTGGATGCGTCCCAGACACACACAGTATCATCTGAGCAAGACACGATGTACAAGCTGTCAGGAGAGTAAGCAACTGACTTAACCGAATCTCCATGGGCCGTGAGTGGACGCCCTACCATTCTGCCATTATGTGTGCTCAAATTTGTAGAGTTTTATCATAAGATCCTGAAACAAGAAAGGCGCCGCGAGGTGAGTATGATACCGAGATGACCCCGGTATGACCTATAAGCGGCGATCCTATCATCTGCCCGGTGTGTGCATCCCAGATACGTACGGTATCGTCCCAAGAACCAGACGCGATGTGAGCACCATCAGGAGAGTACACAACTGAAGTGATCGAACTAGTATGACCAAGGAGCGGTGTTCCTAGCATTCTGCGGGTGTCAACGTCCCAGATGCGTATGGTCTTGTCCAGGGAGCCAGACACAACACGGGTGCCGTCGGGGGAGAACGATACTGACGAGATGCGTTCAGTGTGACCCTCGAGTGGTTGTCCAACCATTCTGCCGGTGCGGACGTCCCAGATACATAGGGTGCAGTCCTCAGATCCAGATACGATGCATGCGCCATCAGGAGAGTATGCTAGTGCCGTAACTGCTTCGTGATGACCCTCAGGCGATTTGTCTACCGCTTGGGGAGCATGTGTTTGGTCAACGTCCTCGACTCGGTTGGCGACGCACAAGTTGTCGGGAGTATCGTCAAGACCTCTGTGCAGGGCATGCTCAACGTCGACTGGGTTATTGAAGCACGTCTGCACACCTGCCTCGACGACGCTCGAGTCCCAGATGTATAGAGTACCTCGACTAGAGCAGGCCAGAACCTGTTCACTGTCGAGGGAGTATGAGGCCCATGAGATTGAATCGTCGCCACGATCTTGAAGTAGTCGAGTAACTAGCTGACCAGCGAGTGGGTCCCAGATGCAGACAGTTCCATCGTGCATGGATCCGGAAGCAAGATGCGAGCCGGAAGGAGAGTAGTGAACTGAAGTGACCCAGCCACCGTGTCCTCTGAGTGGTTCCCCGACCAGGTCTCCGGTATGTGCATTCCAGATGCATATAGTGTGCTTCTCAGAGCCAGATGCAATATAAGCACCATCAGGAGAGAATGTGACCGAGTGCGTTCCTCCCGCGGGATTGCTTAGCTCGTGTACAAGCTTTTGGCTAGAGTATGCAGTCCAGATACATAAAGTTCCTTCTCCTGAGCAAGATGCGATGTATACACCATCAGGGGAGTATGCAACCGATTGAACCCAGGAGGTGTGACCAAGTAGAGATGCTACGATCTGGCCGGTGCGTCTGTTCCAGACATATATGTTGTTGTCACTAGAGCCGGCAGCGATATGATCTCCATCAGGGGAGCACGCAACCGACACAATCCTGCCCCCGCTGTGACATCTCAGCGGCTCTCCCACCATCTCGTGAGTTTGTGTGTCCCAGATACAGACGGTCCCGTCAACGTAGCCCAAGATGACATGCAAACCATCATGGGAGAATGCTACAGAAGATAGTCCCGTCTGAGTTCCCCCGATACTGGCTTCGCGTCGACCAGCGCGAGTATTCCAGATTGTAACATCGTTTGATTCACCGAAGAACGCGATAAGGTTGCTATTCGGTGAGTATGCGAAATGCGAAATATCATTCGCTGAGAGGTCCACGGTGGCAGGGGTGAGCTCGTTTCTCAACGAGATTGCCGTCCCTACGACGTTCGCGAGTCCCGAAAACCTCGAAGCGTAGTGTTTCGTCACTGGCCTCGACTTTGGCCAAAACGGCAGCACCGAAATGTAGATGTGGGGCGTACTAAGCAAGGCCCCGCCGGACACAGCCGCTGATACGAAGCCGCTCGCGTCTTGCACAAGTAGTCGCAAGTCGTCCGAGCCTGCGTGAACCTGTCCATCATTTCAGATCACTCTCGATACACAACTCCGGTCGATCACCCACCTTGCACCACCTCTGCGCTCTACGTAGCGTGTCTACTCCCTGCCACAGCTGCTTCTTCAGGTTCATCACTTCCATCCACAGCAGCAGTCGCTCAGATAGGAACTCGTATAGCGGCTGGGAGCAGTCCTGACTGCAGTCCGCGCGCTCGAGATGTGCAACCCAGTATCTGCACGCATATATCAACGCCTGTGATATTTTCTCGTCCACCCTCTGATCGATGTCGGGCACCTCGTCGTCGAGCAGATATGACGACTCGAGCTTGCAGATGTTGAACGGCGGGTTTGGTACCTTGATTAGACGAAAGCATTGCTGAGTCATACGTGCGTGGTGTCGACCAGGATCGCAGTAGAACCTGCCGGAGCGGGCGTTATTGAGCAGATAGTTCGGAAACGACTCGTGCAGTGTACCGATGACCCCGCTCTCTGACACGCTCAGCACCGACTGCAGCGGGCGGAGCGCAGCTGAGACTTGCAGAGCGTTGTCGACTTGGAGTAGACCAGCCATGACGTCCAGCGATAGCGGCTCGCGGGCACATACTACATGTCTCAGCAGAGTTGCTTGTGCCTCCTTTTCCGTGCGTGTCAGCTCCTTTGGCTCCAGTCCAGTCTTTAGGATGGTAGTGTACAGCTCATCCAAGGGTTCGTCGCTCTCGTTAGTCAAGGTAGCCGAAGCGTCAAGCACGAGTTTCAGTCGCTGCTTGCAGCGGGTGAAGTCGTCGAACTCGAGGAACCGGACTACGGTAGCGGCATAGATGAACAGCACCCCGGATCGCTGTACTAAGATGCTCAACTCGGCTTCGGAGAGTCTAGCAGGGGCTAGTTTGGCGGTCAGATACGTGGCGATGTCTCGTCGCACGACCGTACTCTCCAGCTCATGCAGGCGCAGCTCAAGCCGGACTCCTTCAGCCTCTTTCTTTCGCATCTCGTCGACGATCTTCGGCTCCGGGCGGCTTGTGACGAAGAACTTGACCGGCAGCCCTGCCGCGTGGGACAGCAAGGTTGTTGTGACCTTTGCTACACCACCCTGATCGTCGCACTCATCCAGAGCGTCGATTACGACGACTACGTTGGTAGGAAACACTCGGACTACTTCTCGGAGCGGCGCAGCCAGTAGATCGCCAAACTGTCGCTCCAGCACTTGATTGTATGCGTCATCGTCATTCTCCAGCGCTCGAGATAGTGCCTGTCGAAATGCAGGCGAGAAGCGAGACAGTCGATAAGCGACGCTAGACACTATCCGGCTCACATCTCGACATGCCGGCAGACGCTGAGAGCAGAAGAAGCTAGCGCCGAGCTTCTGGGTGGTCTGCAGGTACTCGCACAAGCTATATGCGATCGTGGTCTTGCCCGTGCCAGCCATGCCGTTCAGCCAGTATATCTTCTCAGCTTTGTCGTCACACGTCCAATCTTGTATCTGTCGTAGTAGTTCGGTACGCGTGTCTTTTGTACATTCACCTCGGCCAAGACTGACCGACTCGCTCGAGCAGTACTTTGCCGCCGGCGAGTCTGGCAGTTTGTTTAAAAGCCGCTCCTGTAAAGTAGTCACGAGCATGATTAACCCAATCACCAAAAGCAGCCATTCGCCACATACCGTGACCTCCTCGTTGGCAGTCTTCCACTGGTCCAGGTTTGCGTTTAGCTGCGTATGCGTGGGTAAGGCGTAGGCCGTCGAAACAGGCGAGTACTTACGGCAAGTCGCGATAGTAGCCTCTGGATTCGGTCATAACACTTCGTTGCTTCATCTTCGCGTTGTATCACCTCCTCTAGTCTGCCAGCTCCTATTCTCTGGCGTTTTCCCTGCACAATCTCCATCTCCTTTTTGATCCCGCTACACTCAGTTATCAGTATGGACTCCTCTGGCGCAGGTCTCGCTCACTCTGCAAAGTCCCGAATGCTCGACATCATGGCTGGAGGTGTGGGTCCGCTGAGATATCCAGCGATATCGCTGAACAGCGTGTCTAGATCATCCAAGAGCGAGTCGCCAACAACTGGACCAAGAGCCATGTTCTATGTCCAAGCGTCGTCAGCATCTCGTCCAGCCCCTAGGCTGAGGGGTATCGTACCTCAAGGATGTCTACGATTCGGGATACATCATCAACGGCAGACCTGAGCGGCCCAAAAGTACCAGCGCTTTTGCTTAGCACGCCTCCAAGAGTTTTTAGCCCAGCCCAAGCCTTCCGCTTGATCCCTCGAGCCGTACCGGATGCCGTTGGGTTTGAATTTACGGCCCCGGCTTGGGAGCTTGGATCCATGGATGTGCTCGTCTGAGGTCACGAGCTCAAAGATACTTTGTTGATAACGAGGTTTATTTGGACGGAAGGATAGATTATTGCCAACCCGCTTGGACTAGGTGCGTGACTGTGGTGGGATAAACGAGATAGAGTTCTTCTAGTTTGTTTTTTTTATTCAACCAGTATTCTCAGACGTATGATAAGGTCCTTTAGGTGGGGTGATTGTTAGAGTAGATACACTGTTGTGGTCGTACTGATGAGCCTTGGCCCAAAGGCGCTTAAACAGAAGCTTTCGGATAACAGTATTAGCGCCGTTCACCCTTGTTTGCACTAAATTGGTATTGAAATGCGTGGAAAAGAAAATAAACAAAAGCAGTGAAGAGCGGGTCCCTTCCAGGCCGAGAGGCCGCATAGCTCTCTATTGCGTAGCCAATCAACCTCTTTGGGCGTGCTGGATTTTAGCTAGCATTAATCTCTAGGCAACGAATCTTTCCAGGCGTCTAAACTAGCCACCTCTCCCCACCCCACCTACTTCCTGTAGTTGCTACACACCCTCTCCACCTTCACTCGGCACAGCCTGATACTTCTGCCCCTCACTCGCAGCGCCAAACACGTTTTGGAACCACCCTTTCTTTCCTCCAGTTGGAGCGGGACTGGAGCGTCGAGAGCCGGCTGGGGAGTCATAGGTGCGAGGTCGACCACGAACGAGCGAGGATGTTTCAGAATCGTCGTCATCGTCTCCCGTGATTGGTTCTGGGGACGAGAGTAGTGAGTTTAGAGTCGAGGTAAAAGGTTAGAGATAGTTTACCTTCTCCAAACACGACGTCCATCTCTTCGAGCGGAATCCCTTTAGTCTCGGGGTACAGGAAGTACACTACCACGCTCAAATCAGTCTCAACAGACGCCACGATAAATAGCATACGTACCAAGAATAAGACTGCAAAGACAAAAGAACGCATGCATGGGATACAAGCGCCATGTGATTACTTCTTGTAGCGTTGGAGTAACTTGACCAACAATCCAATTGAACAGCCAATTCTGGATGGGATCGTTCCATCAAACTCTAACTTTAATGTCTAATTTTAGCAAGACCTACCGTGGCGGTCGACATCGAAACACCCTTGGCACGGAATGCAAGTGGCATGATCTGGCGAGGGATTGTATTGATGTCTAGTTCTGACCTCAACTGTAACAATACTCACTTCCGGAGGGTATAGCCAAGGCAGAGGCCCCCAACTGCGTCACGACGGTAAGCCTTGCACCTCGACACTAATCATTATACAAAACGTACCTAAATCCGAACGCGGCATTGAAGATGATTACGCACGCAACCACAGCATTCGGAGTGTATACTTGGTCGATATACATAAACCACCCGGTTGAAGCGAGGGCACATGCCATCTAGATAATGTAAATATGGGTTAGACCGCTTAAAAATAGGTACACGGATGGGACCTACAACAGCGGCACCCGACATAAGAATTGCTCGGCGACCCCAAACGTCAACGAGATACCAGCTAACAAGTTGGTTCGATAAGCAATGCTAGTTCCAGAATTCAACACTGGACTTACGTTGGGACAGTACTGAACACGTAGATAATCCCGTTGATCCCCGTCATAAGAATGGCTTCCCGACCAATCCATCCAGCCTCTGAAGTCGCATTAGTCCCAGGTTTGGTTTTATTATTTATTACGCTTACGTTCGAAAACCAAGGCTACAAACAACAATATCAGACCTATGGTTAAGAATATCTGTGAAAATGCAACTCACGAGCGTAGTATGAAATCACTATCGAGATGTACAGTTAGCGTGTGACCTCTAACGTTGCCTCAATGGAGATCTTACCGTTGATCCCGTTCTGAAACTTAGCGTTAGAAGAGCACAAAGAGGATAAGTTATGGTACGCACTAATTGAGCGAAAGCTTGCGAAGACATAGCAATCAAGACACGCTGCTTGTATCTCCTCCACATCGACAGATAAGACCGGTCGCCTACAAGTCTCTGAACGTGAAAGACAAATTAGCGGGTGCTTCTTGTATGAGCACTTGAGCACTTGAGCACTCGAGGACCCACATCCTTCTCAACCATGTCTTTAATCTCATTAAACTCGGCCTCTGCTCGAATATCGTTCGGATCTCCACCATGCAGATCATTGATGACTCGACGACCTTCGTCAAGTTTATCGGTATCTATCAGCCAACTGAACCTATCAAGTCAGTAGGGTTTGCGAAAGTTGTGTCTGAGATTTCACTTACCGAGGGCTTTCCGGTAGGAGCAAAGAGCCAGCTGCTAAAATACTGCCAATGACGCATTGCATAGAGAGGGGTAGGCGCCAGGACATATCTGACTCTAAGAAAGAGCAGAAGTAGTCGACCCACTACGCGTTCATTCACGTTAATATTCACCCGAAAACATAGACCAGAGAATTGTACGCACCACCGACGACGCGTATCCAACAATGTTTCCCGTGAACTCTATACAAGCAAGCATCCCACGCTAAAAGCCATTTATGTAAGAACTATGGAGCCGAAAGGCGCGCAAGAAGGCTCACATGTTCGGCGGGAGAGATTTCGCTCTGGTAGATCGGCACAATCGTCCTGTTCGAGCCATACATCATTGATAAGAAGGCAGAATCCAACAAACACGAGACTTACGAGAGCATACCCACGCCGAAACCGCTCACGATTCGGCCAAGCACCATCATTCGGAACCCGTTCGTGAACGTCTGGATGGCTCCGCCAACAACAAACACAACTGCTCCTGCGAAGAGTGTCCTGCGCCGCCCGATAATGTCTGCAATACGACCGGCCGCGATGGATGTGACTGGAGCGTGATTTAGCTGCAGTGTCCGACGAAGCAATCAGAGTTGTTTCTTACTGAAGGCACCAACTTCTAATATTGCGACCATAGTGCCTATCTGATAGCTGTCGGGCTGTTTGAAGTAGGCTTTAAATTGTGGACCAGTAATGATGCCGGACATGACGCTGAACAGATAATTGGTTAGCAAGTGAACAGGCTGGCGGCGAACGGAGCTACTCACCCTTGATCATATCCAAACTACCGAGGGGAAAAGACGAGAACATCAGCTCCAGAATATTTTTCGTATGCTTTAACTCACAAGAAAGACGCCTAAACTGGCGAAACATGTTATCGCGTATATGAGCGGCTGGCCGACCAGCCTATAACTTCTTCTAGTGTTCCCACCACCGGCGTTCTCAGTTGAATCATTGCCAAAGGCCATATTGGGTGGGCATGTGAACGGAGAAAGTCGCAGAGAGTGTGTAGCAGGGCAAGGTCTTCGGCGCGAAAACGAGGCGGTGGTTGTCAGGTTTCAATTTCAAGTCAGGTGGAGTCACCCCTAATCAACTCTAATCAAATTCCATGATGTCATTTCAAACTCAATATCCGTTGACCGGCGCCTCCGATTCTTCGTCCCAAAAAATTATAATTTATATCTACGGGTATCTCAAACAAAAATCACTTTATGCCCTCAGATACGGTGATACTAGATGAGCTCCGTTCTCCTTGATCTTCCGACCGAGTCCAGTCTGTGCTTGTCAAAACCGAAATGGCAGACTGCCCCTCTTTCGTCAACACCAACTGTATAGTATCAAATCTTCATTCCATCTCCATACGTCAGGATGGCTAGGACGTAAACGAAACGACATAAAAAACTCACACTCGCGTAATCTCTGCAACACACTTCAATGTCTCCTTGTACATCTCCTCGCTCGGCGGGCCACCGTACCGGCAAGCTTCAACCAGCTCACTATATTTTTCTATGTCCTCCCAAACGCGTTCGTCCACCATCTTGACTAGTCGTGCCAGAGGTAACAAATAGGCGGCCGGCCGAGCGAAGGGAGATGGGGCGGGGAGAGAGGGAAGAAGTGTTTGAGCCGCCGCGGCTATGGTGCGAAAAGTTGCCGGTATCTCTCTCCGAAATGAGATGCCCTCAAATTCGGTACCTGTCTCTTTCATAAGTTCACGAGATCCCGCGGAAAACCAAACAGATGAGAGCTGACTAGGTTTACCCCATCCGGGGTGTTGCGCGCCTTTCGGTAACGACGCATACGCTATATAAGCTGCCCTATCGTATTCTGTAGCCGCCAAGCGAACTGCATGCTTCCAACGGACGGTCGAGTCAGGTACTGATTTATCGAAAGGTCCGTGATAGATTGATTACCTTGGGTGCATCTCCATCCTTGATCGGTACATAGGCTTTCGGGATCGCACGAAGGCGTTTAGCAGAGTGTCTTCTACGACTTAGCCAGATTATACACGATATTAAAGCCTATTCGAACGTTTAGTTCGGATCCATGTAAAACAAACGACGACCGGAAAACTCACAAGCGCCACGTAAGATCCAACAACTATGAGGACGTTCCAATTAGCTACCACACCCTACAAAAATCGATGAAAGCTTCAGAACTATGTAGTTGTACAAACGGCCGGCACCGAACCTTGGGCAAGCGCGCTTGAACGACAATGCTAAGCCCAGAAGCGACGACAGCTAGACCAGTGACGATGACAAAAAAGACGAATGAAAGTGTGTATAACTTTGACATCCTGCGAGTTAAGATCTGGGTTGTGTCATCCCTTTGGTATATGGGTATACTGTAGTTGGGTCGTGGTGGACGTGGGGATCAACCTGGCGGTCTCGTGACTCAGGGGCTGGCCATGGGTGGAAACCTAAATCAGGCAGCCCGCCACTCAATTAGCCACCCAGCAACCGAAGTCAATAATGAAACAATGCTCTACAACTAAACACTTAGTTCAAGCATAGTGAAACTGGAGCGGCCATGTGCGTAGCCCTTGCACTTGGCGGTAACGCACCTGAGTACAGTATAGCACACTTCAGGCACCGCTGCTAAGCTAGGATAAAGACGACTATAGATCAATTTAAAACACCGGATTATATGCGCATTTGAGCACACACCGCTATTTCACCTCGCCGGCATTCAAGTAGGCACAGTCTGAACTACATATTAAATTCTGTTAGATTGTCCACTACCTCGTCTACATACATCAACCAAACCACTTCAACGAAAAAACTTCCAAAGCTATTTTGCAAACTAACTAGCACTCAATCGAGCAAGAGATGAAAAAAGAGAAACATAAAGCACAACAAACGATTGGGAAAGTAAGGTATCAGCACCGCAGGAAGCAGGACAAGAAATACAGTGATAGCACTTGAGCAAGAGAGTGAGAGAAAACTTGGCAGCTAGCAATAATATCAATGGAAAAAACGAAAGTCTAGGCAGATCCAACAGAAAAACATCAAACACGATCAAAAGCAAACTCACTCGATCGTCAACCGCTTCGAGCTCCTCAAAGCCTGAACCATCCCGCCCCTCCTCCTTTCTGGCTTCGACTTGGGTGCATTGGTCTTGCCTCCACCTCCACCTCCACCAAACCACCGCTTGAAGCTCCCCTTTCGCGTCGGCTCCGGAGGCGGCGGCGAATCGATCTTGGGCGTCTCCTCAGGCGGTGATCCAGACCCCTCAGAGGCACTCTTGCTCTTGTCGACAGACACAAAGACCCATTCGTTCGGCGTACTACCCGACTTGGATGGCTGCTTTGAATGTTGCCCTTTCTCCTTCTCCTTTTCCTTATCGTTTCCTCCAACCTCAGTGCCAACGTCCGTCTTCTCAGCTACGGGCTGTGATTCCTGAGCCTTTCGGGCCGGCAGTGGGGGCGGCGGTCCAGGTTCAACAATCGCCAATTCAGCCTTTTCGCTCATCGGCCTCTTCTCATCCTCCCTCGTCACATCAGGAGACCTCGCCTCGACTTCATCCACCTCTTCCTTTACACCACCTAAATCTCCCGGACCAGCCGCACCTCCAGTCCAAACAACCGCAACGTCATGCGAGAGATCCGTATTGGTCGAAAACGCCGAATCTCGGAAGGCCGTACGTGGAAGGAGTAGCTCTTCAGTTGTACGGTTTGCGCCTACGGCAAGCATATCGGGTCGGGGTGAAAAGGACGGGGCGGTAGAGGTTGGGGAGGTGGTGGTAATAACCGGTACTGGCATGGCTAGGGGTGCAGCCTGATGCTCTGGAGTTGTCACGATTGGGGACTGGGGAATGGTCGTAGTTGGAGATAGAGGAATCGGCGGTGGCGGTGGTGGTGCGACAAACGTCGGCGAAGCGGAAGATGGACCAACGGGAGACACAGGCAGCACAGGAACAGGCATGCTTGGTGATACGGGCGCGGCTACACCGTTCGACACAGGTCCAGCGGCCGGAGACCCAGACAAAGGCGGATTTGGTGACGGGTTCGGACTAGGCGTCGGAGTCTCGTATATAATTTCTCCAGACGCCAACGAGCGCTGCCTCCCATGTCCTCGCTTTCCAAAACTTCCATTCGCGCTTCCTCGTTTTCCTACACTTCCTCCGGTAGCCTTTCCCACACTTCCTCCTTTTACACTTCCACCAGCGCTCTTGCCAATGCTGCCCGTATCGCTCTTCCCGTTGACGCTTCCCCCATTAGGCTTGTACCCAGGCGGAGGGGGCGGATGTTTGAATCCTCCGCTTGCCGTCCGTCCACTTCCACCAGCGCGAAACTTGCGCAGCAAGCTTGAATTGCGTTTGGCAGGGATCGGTACTGGCACGAGCGCCGGAGCAGATGGAGAACTAGGGCTAGCGAGAGGAGCTGAAGGAGAGCTAGGGCTGGCGAGTGGGGAAGTAGGACTAGCGGGAGAGATAGGCGCAGGCTGGGCGATCATCGGCATAGGCATCGCCATTGGTCCAGATGGAGAGGGAGAGGTGACCGTAGGAGACCCATTTGGTGATGGCACAAACGCGGGCGCGGGCTTTCGATATCCAGAGGTTATGGATCCATTCTCCGGCAACGACGGGCTCTTCGTATGACCCGAAGCCATCGGAACCGCACGCTCTGGTTCATCCGTCGCAAGCTTAGCATGAGCGCTAAATGGTCCAGGGCTATACGGTTCACTACTCTCGGTCGTCGCAGCATATTCAGGCGACGTAGGTCCGTTGGACGTAATAGTCCCCTGAACAGACGCCGACCCACCGGGAGAGTTTCGCCCAGGTCGACTCGCTCCGGGTGCAGTAAACAACCACAGATCCTTGGCTCGGCTCCTTCCACCAATCGGCACAGCAGCGAGCAACTTGAACGCATGCGCATCAAGCGCACGCAAAAGAGTAAATACGTGTGGGAGGACAGCTTCGTCGGATTTTTCGGCTGAGAAGTCTGTGGGGAGTGACGAAGTGAGATCAAGGTCTAAACATGCGGTAGAAGGCGTGGTTGAGGAAGCGAGGAAGATCAGCGGTTTGGTATAGCCGCCGGAAAGGCAGGAAAACGAGGCCGTGATGCCGGGATGAATGAACAGAGGGGGAAATGAACATACATCCAAAGCCCCTAAGCCTAAACTCCCAAGACCCGTTGCCCAGTTTACGTTCAGACTTGACACCCCGCGGCCACGCCCCCCGGACGGTTTGGAGGATAGCGGGTGTGGCGTGCAACGGAGCGGCGACTACACGGAGGATAGATGGGGCGGTAAAGGACAAGGCGAATATAGATTCTGTAGCTGGTGTTGGGTTAGGTATTGATGAGGGGCGTATAAACGTGAGAGATAGTTTGTCGAGCTATACGAGGTGATGGGAGCGCTTAGCTATGATACGCAGTAATGCTAGGGAGAGGGGTGGTGGCAGGAAGAAAGAACGTACATATTGTCGACCGTAGTCGATAGTCGTAAGGAACGTGTATTGGTGTACAAGCAGAACGGCGAATACGTTGGTGAGAAGAGTTTCCGATCTATTCGAATGAGGTCAACAATATCATGGTTATCGACTACAACCAGAAACATACCGAATAGATTTACTGGACCATGGACTATTTCGAAAGACAAATTCTGCAACTTCGCTCTCCGCATTTTCACCATAAAGTCGCATCTCTTCGCCAAACACCTCGCTGCACACGACCATGAGCGCTAGCCATCCAAAAGATATTACATACTTACCGAAGAGCTGAGAGCGCGGTAGGTGATATATGATGACATCGAAGAGTGTCTGTGCCGTTGAGTGCAACGAGCGCGTACGACTGGGGGTTTGTTTCGGTGCGCACGAACTAAACCAAATGAGAACATATATTAGTTAACTCCAATCGCTATCATAATATATCTAATATTTACCTCGCTCCTCGGCTGGAACGCTGGTTCAGTCGTTTCGGACATTGGGGGTATCGTGGGTGGTAGATGTCAACAAAAATTGGGCGCCACCGGGAATAAATGTCAACGAGGCGTGACTTATTTGTTCCAGACGTCATCGGAATAGTCCCTGAGTGGCGCCACGTGGGTGATGTCATGCTCCACTCGCTGCTCCACTCTTCCATTCAGAAATACAAATACAGCAACCCTACAGGCACAATCTATCTCTACTGATATCGATGCCAGGGGCTGTTCATATACCCAGCCCCTAACTCGGTGTCACCCGGATACTCCTCGGCCGTGTTCACCGCCGGAACAAACCACGCTCGCCCCAGCTCTTCGTTTACTTCGACTCGCGTAAAGGTTTGTTCAATCGCCGAGGTTCCGACCAACATCAGCGCACGTACAACTCCCCAGGTCACTTTTTGCTCAGGTTCCAGTCCAGTTGCTAACGACGGCAACGAAACTACATTTTCCTCCGCAACATCTACCCCTGTATCAGCCCCGACCCAAAATGGAAATAAATCCCGAAATGAACTCACATCTGGACGACCCGTCAGCAGCCAAAACGTTATAGAACGGCTGCATTCGCCCCCTAGGCAACGTATCAACCTCCGCCTCACGAATCCACTGTTCAGTAGCCGCGCACTCCGAATCCCACCCCAGAATAACGCCCACATAATTATACCGAGCATGTCTAAACACCATACCAACCCACCACCGCTCCTTCGTCCTAGATTTCACCTTTACATCTGACATACGCAATATCCCAAGCGCAGTACGGAAATGGACGGCGAACGTGCGGCCTGCGTCTCGTTCAACAATCATAGAGAGAAGTTGAGGGAGAACCGTATCGCCGTCAAGTGGGAACTGTTCTTTCGCGACTGAGACAATGGGAGCAATGAAACGAGCTGCATCGGCTGATTGGGGACGAGCAATTAGGAGCGTCATCGCTGATGCATACAGGGCTGTATTGCGCATATCGGAATGAGCATGCCCATTGACTTGCATATGGATTCGTCTACGCAACACAAGAAATTAGTGGTTAGTGTTTTTTGTGTATATTAAATGCACCAACGTGACCGAATGCAGAATATTGTTTGCAGCCCTTAAAATCATCTACCCAGGCCAATACTTAATTAGTCCCCCCCTTCGACCTCACCATTCCAATTGTGGACTCACCTCCGAAATAGCGGAAGGTCTCATCAACATAGGCTGTTGCTCTCCCGGAACCTCCAACTGATCTAATGCCCGCCTCATCAAATCCGACGCCAAAAATGGATCCACGTCCGAATGAAACACATCTACGTGCAGTCTTTGAGTGGGTGTATCCTCCTCCCAATCCGTTTCAGGCTGGAACGGCTCAAACTCCGCGAGCTGGTAGGTCGGGAGAGCAATCCAAGCGTGTACATGCCCCGGAAATGCGACAGGTGCGGCTGGGAAGCCAAGGCGACTGACGATCGCGACGAATGTGCAGACGAGAGATATTGGGAGGGTGCACTACGAGAGTTTACAATATCAATCCTATATTTGGTACTTGGTATCAGCTTAAACTTACTCGGTTGGTGGTCATAAACCTATGAGGGAAATGGTTCATAAGGTCATAGTATTGTGAATCTCCTAGTCGTTGCTGGATTAGTAAAACGTCGAGGGCATTGGCACCATAAACTTACCAACTGCTTTCCTAAAGCCCTGGCTCCTCATCCACGTACAGACTCCGCTCGAGAACTGCTTTAGATCGAACTCCACCCTCGCAGAGTCGATACATACTCCGTCTTCTACAAGCTTCCTCCCACACTCAGCAGCGAGGTTATCGTAGTTATGGCTAATCTAATTCTGGGATCAATTATTCCCACTCAGACAGATAAGCCAAATACCGGACGAACCTCCGAAGTATTAGCACCCATCAACCCAGACAAGGCTTTCAGTCCGTCTTCAAAATCCCTCGCGGACTTGAAGTCAACGGGACTGAGTTGCTCCCCATGGAATATCCTGGCCAAAGTATTTACCGCTTCTGTTCTCGATATCGTTCTAATATCTCATCAATTCGTACTCGACCCCCGAATCAATTCCACGGCAAACTCACCCAAGAATCTGTTTAGCCCACCACCGCCTTTGGATCCAATCATTCCCCACGTCTCGCGCATCGACCTCTTCCCCAGCCTCCGTGTCGTTTTCCTTTCCACGCCCATCCCTCCATTCCTCACCAACACCTTTCCACCTTTCGTTCTTCCACTCCGTTTCCTCCTTCCTCCAGATATCCCGGACCACCTCCGGGACTTTGCACGCCGCTTCTATCCTCAACGTATCCCAAGCTTCATCCCCAAGCTTCACAAGCTCAGTTGCTGCCTCTCCCCGTTTCGAGGATGTAATTAGTGTATTTAACAAGGCCACAGCTTGAAGGTCTTTGTCGCGTCGTGTGCAGTACAGAGCATACCATTCTACTCTCGAAACAAATCAATACGAACTAAATAGATAAAAGATAACCAACGACTCTGAGAGACTCACTGTGTTGACCTGCCTCCACATAGGGCTTGCTCCACCTCACAGAGTAATGCCTATACCATACCGAGTCCGTTTGAGCAATCCCTCGAAACGCATGCGAGACTTTTGTGCACACTACAAGTGTGCGGACAGAGGTGTCGTCGTATCGCGTGGCAGGGAGGTGAGAAAGTACGTGTAGGACGACTTCAGGGATCGCGAAAAGAGACATGATGATCGTGACAAGAAAGATCGAGAGATTGCGTGACAGAGAGCCAAGGCCGGGATATTTATAAGCCTAAATGAAGGGCCCTGGGCTAACCTAAGATAGAGCTGACGTGTAATTAGAGTTCCAAGTGAGCTTGACAGGCGGGAGTGTGCCGTAAACGACACCCAAGAGCGCATCACAGACTTGACTTTTCGATACAGTCCACGCGCCTGATTGAAGTGGAGCAGCAGCTTCGGGCACAACGATAAGGTATAGGATAAAGATAGGCGAGGAGAGAAGTTCGGCTGGATGGTGAAGGTGGACGATCGGACGTACGTCAGCAGGGGCTGAGAGAGATGATCGGCGGTCGGATTGCTGATTGGTAGTAACTCCGTGGCTGCGAAGCATGGTCCCTTGAACCAATGGCATCCTAGTAGCCACCACATCGTTACACACATACTAAGTTGCTGGTCAAGTTTACTTTTAACTTTGATTTAAGGAAGTGCTAGGCTACGAAGTACTAGTATATTAAGATGCGAGTTACTCTACAACGTACATTATTGAACGCATTAAAAGCAAGGTCCCCAATCGTGCCATGATTCACTAACAACCTCGTATACGGCACCATGCCCCCTCGTCAAATATTAAGAGGTATGCTCAGCCGTGCATTCAGATAGTCCGCCCACTCGTACGGTTCGGTTGTCCAAGGTTTTACGTAGTCATTACTGATCCAGAAGCTAACGTTCGGTCGTAAAGACAAAATATATCTACAGGCAAAACGATAACGTATGAGATCTGGAAAAGGAAGTACGACAAGCACCACACCTTGAAATTCGGTCCAATGCCGAGTGAGAGTGGTCCCACTTTGGATCATCTTGACCGAACGAGAATAGTTTTAGAACCGGATACGCAGTACCCGATTGCGACGAAAGCGCATGCGTGAGATCTTCGGCCGATAATTCCACTGGGAGCATCACTGGGATATACAGGCGTAACAGCGACAGTCGTGAGCAGAATGGTAGAATTATGCGGAGATCTTTGAGGTCAATCTCGTAGAGCATTATGTCAAGTTCGCGCAGAGTTGGCCATATCTCAAGCATTTCTCGGATAACGCTAGGCTCGCCAAGCGTACCTCGATCACAGTATTCGAGAGTCAACTCTCGAAGTGGAAGCGTTCGGAGAAGTCGAAAATTATGAATCGGGGAGAATAGAGTTAGTGAATGATAAGGCTCCTGGCAGTATAGGACGAGCGAGGTAAGCCTGAAGCAAATTTTGGAAAGTTGTTCAAAGAACGCGCTGATGATTGTGGCACTATGCCACTCATCTTCCAAGTCGAAATGCATGTCTAAGTGGAAAATATTGCGTACCAGAGGTGACCCACATAAACCCGTTGCAAACACGGAAGAGCAGTTCTCCAGGGTAAGGGATCGGAGCTTAGCAAGGGTGGGAAGTTTGTCAGTCAGAGAAGCGACGTAGGAAGGGCCAAGCGAATGAGGTGAGTCGAACTCGAGGCGTTGAAGGTTGGGAATGCCTGCGAGCCAAGTGAAAAATTCCGGGTGAAAGGGAGCATCGTAACATCGAATACTTGTTAAGTTTATTGGCGTCACAGCATATAAACCAGTGGGGACAGATGAATGGTCGTAGCAAAACGACAGTTCGGTTAGTTTGGAGCAAAGGTTAAAACTAGTTATGAGAGGCACGTAGAGCTTATTGGCAGCTGCGGGCCTGGCTAGTTTCTTGGTCGGGGACAAATCGAGCCGCTGGACTGATGGGGATAGGAGCACCTCCAGCCAGTCTACCAGTGGATCTACCCAGGGTCCCCATGTAAATTGCAGGTCCCTTGTTGAAAGCGAAATAAGGTTGGGTAAAAGGACATGGGTCCGCGCGTATGAGCGTATGAGAATTAAGCTCTGCGGGTCTTTATAGTGATAATCTGCAGTGAGCCCGAGCTCCAAATTTCTCACATAAGGAGCATAAAGACTAAAACGATCGAAGTAATCCCCGGGTAGTAAGTCTGGAGTATTGCTCTGGCAACTTAGCATGAGCATAAGTCTAACTGGGTCAAGTACTGTGAAAGAACGCACCTTGGTAATCCCCGATAGGTGCTGATATGGATATTCCGTGCTAACACCTGGCAAGAGAACTACAAGATTTGATCCATTGATCGTTTCCCAGAGTAGTCGAATAGCTGAGAAGAAAAAGTCCCGATTTACGCATAAGAGACATCCGAGGGCTGAGAATACGTCTTCCTCGTAGAACTCGCAAATCAAATCTCGTATTTCTGGTATCCTCGCGACTTGTCCCCCAAAAGTCTTGTTTGTATAGGAGAAGCTGCCATCAATAGTCTTTGTGGGCATTCAGATTGCCCTTAGTTTAGCAGCGTTTATAGAATAATACGATTTATCGCAGGGAGAAACGCGAACAGACCCGGTTGTCGCGACCGAGGGAGTCGTCGGGTCACGGGACTTAGGCTTACAAGAGTCAAGACCCAGCAGACTTTAAGCGCCGGACAAGCGGCAGGGTACGTTTGTCCTCGGCCCGGTTGGCATTTTCGGCTCCGCCAGGCAGCTAGCGGAAGTAGTACACAGAGCAATGTAATACGTCGGGTATAATGGGGGA
>WSTH01000516.1:0-22696 GCA_019616345.1 Ceratobasidium sp. 395
TCGAGGCCACAAGCCATGCTAGGCCTGCGTTTAAACCCCACATGGTCGGTCGTGGGTATGTTTGCGGGGAAGCACTTGTTTGCCACTGTATTTCAATGACGCGCTCCTGACATAATCTTGACGCTGCCCGACCCTGCTCCTCGTGACCTAATCTATTCATAAAAGAAAAGATAAATAAGCATTCAGTGGGCTATATGAACACATAGCCAAACCGCTACCTTTTTTTTTTTTTTGTAATCGAGTATTTATTGTCGAATGAAGGCTGGGCCTTATGTATCGACATCAGGTACAAAGAAGTAGTGCGAGAAGCGAGAGAGAGAGAGAAAGGGTTACAGATCGGCGGCAAAACTTAGCTCGGAGCTCTAAACTAAAACCGCTACCTTATACACGCTCCAGGAGAGTCTAACATGTGACACAAATATAACTACGTAATGGAGTAGTGAGATCGTCGCAACTGAAAGGGATCTGGAGGGGATATTGCGACGCGGTAAACTCACCTGCAATGCAAACGTAGTGATCGCGCATATACCCTTTGTGATGGCTATTTTCTGGCCGGCAGCTCTGTAAATATCAAAGTGAGACCCGTATCCTTATGGAATTCGACTGTGTATAATGGTGATCTGTGATGCGCAAGAGTAGCAACTTGAACGAGTTCGCCTCTACAGGAGTGACTAAACTCACAATTATTTTAGTATAGTTTAACTTATCCTTCAAACAGTTTGACGTGTCTGTTTATAATTAACTGTTGATTAGCTCTCGACTGTTGAAAAACACGAGTAGAGAATATACGTGGCTCAGTGAACGAAAGTCCAAAAAAGAGACAAAAGAGCGAGCCGGATACCCCTCCACGCTCAATCAGAAATATTCATGAGTACTGAAGTTGAGTGCGCTCCCCGGTTTGCCACCGTGGCCTAGGAGCTTACCCCTAATCCCGGATCACGACCTACTTTGGGGAACGGGAAAGGAGCCGTGTCAGAGAGCCGGAACGACTGTAGATCGAGTCTGAGAGACTCAAGAGTGCTGTATCTACTGGTAACCTGACCATACTGCTCACGGGAGGAGAGAGACTCGTGTTTCAGCTCGAGCTCTCCCCGCGATTCTGACGTAAGCGACTGAGACGAGACATTCTTCTAGATAGCGTTCGACAGTGCTACGTTATCTGAGATTGCAAACGCATACATAGCATCTAATACAAGCCCCAAGCCCGCTTGTTCATGTCCTAACACCCCGCGGTGGGTCTTTTCGCATGTACAGGGCATAGATATAGGGCGGTGGGAGCACGCAAAAAACAAGCCACAATAGCTGAGCGGGGAACGAACTCCTAAACCTGATGATCCCAGTCCCTAAACCGTCTATACTGGTTCCAGATCTCGCGTGGATCGGTTCGATCCGCTCTCGGGCACCTCTTTTTTGACGTTTGTTTTTCCTCCCCCCAGATCTTCAGTGCCGTTTCAGACGCAATCCCCATATATAAACTTCGCGTATAATTCTAGTACTTAGTACACATATTCACTGGTATATCTTCCCCAAGCAAAGAGTTGTCACTAGCACTTTATCTGATACTTCACAATAATAGGTTTTGAGGTCGGCACGCACTGTTCACCTAAGCCTAGTGCAACTACAGCTTGACTAGGCAACGAGAGTTGAGTTGCAAGGGAACAGAGATACAGTACAAAACAAGTTTCAGAGTGCAATACAAAGCGAAATAAACATGTTGAAGGTGTGACAATAAACCATATAAACGAAAGCAGCGGCTTATCACTTGCCTCCCCTCTTCCCCCGCCTCGTCTTCTTTTTCTTAACTCCCTGAGCGGTCGTAACTGAGTCACACTCGTGCACCACACACAACTGAGGCATCTCTTCGACAGCTGCCTCATCTAGAAGATCCTATATGCATGTTCTTCAGTAAAATGGGTAGCTTCGTATCGAACTAAGGCTTTCGTACCTGCTGCGCGTTGAAATCATACCCGTTCACCACATACGGGAACGGTAAGCTTTCTATTTCCGCCTCTTCTATACATGTCTAGGTGTACAGTGCGTCGTTCAGCAAAGCCAGAGGATTCACATAGGACTGAGATGCTCGTACCTGCCGGATATCGGGCGGGTTGCATGCTGGGGGCCTCGGTACTTTGAATGTGAGCTTGCGCGTGAACAGCGACCAAAGGTCTGGTCTGGAGCCAGCAGGAAGATCGCGTATTTCACGAGAGATATCGCTCCGCTGTCGATCGAGCAGCTTCATTATATGTGAACGATTCGTGTCAAGCGGGCCGGAACAATGTGTGATCTCTCGAAGAGATGTATTAGCTGGGGATATGATCCACAAATATATCTGCGAAAAGATGTAGACGGATGACTTGCAGGTATAGTGAGCCACAGTTTAAGCAGATCGAGCTAAATAACAAACGTGCGTAGCGTAGAACTGACCTTGAAACTATTTAATGCATGTTCTCAATAACCACGAAAGAATGAAGACAACGCACCGGCTCGGTGGAGGTAAAGAAAGAAAGAAAGAAAGACTGGGTGAGCACGGAAACAAACGCGGCCTATAAGTATCCAGACGAATAGGGGCACGGCGTCGGATCGGGACGCGCATAGGGGCAGGCCAACATCTACAAACATGGGGAGGCCACCCCCCAAAAGCGAGAACGCGATTCTCAAGGTTACCAGACCACTAGGGCAAGCTAGATTTAATTTACCAGAGTGTGCAACGAGTGCGTGGTGGGGCAAACGGGGAGGAGGGATTGTTACTGTATAGGTAAATAGAGGCGTGAGGCCCGCTACCGCCCCTGTGTGCCCGCTTATGCGTCCTCGTAAGTGATTTGGATAACAGAAGAAGAAGAAGAAAAAGCAATGTCTATATAATAAGTTAGAGTACACAGTATAGACGTGCAGAAATCATGAACATGTATCTCTCAGTACTGCCAAGGGAACATGGATGTCACCCGGTTGAATGCACACAATTGCGGCGCAAACCCGATTGCTGGGTAGATGTTTTACCCCATATCGAGTGCTAAGTCGATCTTCATACGACTATAAAGTCAAGTTCGAACAACAGAAACCAGAGCCAGGAGGTGGCAAAAAGGTTTGACCATTAGCCCAACGTGGGGGTCGAACCCACAACCTTGAGATGACTGGTTTAAGAGTCTCACGCTCTACCGATTGAGCTAGCTAGGCGGTGATTGCCTGATCGCAATACAATTATCATCATTTAGCACATACAGTCTAAATAATGTTGAATACGTGATAGTTTCAGCGTTAACCTGCAGGCCTACAGTGTGTATATGTAGTCTAATCAACTCCATCGAGTGAGCCCTCGATTACAGATTCGCCATCATGCGAGAACTTGACGTTTTTCTCGTGGTTGACCGTCTTCCCAATAAACTTGGTATGATCTAATATACGGCGATAAGCTTCAAGATGTATGCGAATAGTCCATTGATAGCCTTACGTCCGAATGCAACAAGCTGTCCTGCTGGATCTCTGAACTCGATTTTCGTGAACGCAAGCGTTCTTCCTACAGGAATATAAATGACTTAACTTTGTTCCTAGACGTGCGTACTCACCCATGCCCTCTACTACACCGATGCAGTGTAGAGTGTCTCCCTCTTTGCCCGCAGGTTTTATGAATGTCGTACTGATATCGGTGGAGACTCCGGTCATCCATTGTCCTTTGGTTCCAACCGCAAGTGATCCGACCGTGTCGGTGAGCGAAGAAATGAAGCCGCCGTGAACGGTCTGAGTTTGGAATCAATCGTTGAGTTTGCCTAAGATGAGCGGACTGGTTTAACCTTGTTCCTATTAACTATCCTCGTGGCTTTAGTAGTAGCGTATTACTGGGAGTCTGGTAAGTAAGCTTACGGTTCGGCGCCTCGATCTGTAGTGACACTTCCACTCGACCTGGAATAGCTTTGTTGACTTGAAGCTGGAAGAGAGTACTGCTTGTAAGGTTTGGTCTCTGAAGCTTGCTTGTGGCACTTACTGAAGGAAAACAATGGGGATCATGGCCTGCAAAAGGGGTTAGATGCAGTGTATCGAGCTTGCGAAAGGTGCGGGCCTTGGTTCTTGACAAAGGAGTCCCAGACCTAGTGTTTTATGGGTTAATTTAGGTGCATACACTCCACAAAAATACTCATGCTTTTCGAGTGAAGCGTAGGCACGCCGACATGGTGGTCAAGTTGGCAACCTCGCTTAGCAAGTTACAGCGTAACCATTGCTTCTCAACCACGTGATGCCAAGCGCCGGTCATCTATCCAAATCCCAGCCTAATCGAGCAAAACCCAGCCTCGTTCACTTTTGGGCTAGCGGCTGACTTGTTCGCGCCCAGAGCCTGGCAGACGACAACCATATATGTCCTAGTAGACTTTCTTGCAGCGATTTTCACGCCAGCCACCATATTCGCGCGACTTATAGGGGCACAGACACGCTCTCAGACTTTTGACTTGACGACACACTGCATGATTCAACATGGCAAATCCTGTCACTATACAAAACTATGTATGCAAATTCTTGGAATATGTGTCGAATATAGTCATGTTGATGTTGGTGTTGTAGCAACTCGGAGATTCCCTCGGCAAGGGCGCCTTCGGGCAGGTGTATCGTGAGTGTAGTGGCTTTGAGTGGCGCGCCATATGTTCACCATGTATAATATTAGGGGCACTTAACTGGACGACGGGCGAAGTGGTAGCTGTAAAACAAATACAGCTGAGTGATGTGCCAAAATCAGAGCTCGGGGAGCTCATGGTGTGTTCAACTCTCCTCTAACCCGGCCCAAGCTAACGTTCAATTCCAGTCCGAGATTAATCTCCTAAAAATACTCGACGTGAGATCCCTCCTGTTTGAACCTCCTCGATCACCTTCCAATACTAATATATCCCCCAGCATCCGAACATTGTGAAATACAAGGGCTACGTCAAGACCCGGGAGTCCCTATACATCATCCTTGAGTGTGTTAACAATTATCTTGTTAATGGTTCGTCGGGCTCATATAGGCTCAAGATACTGTGAAAACGGCTCGCTGCATAATATCTGCAAACGCTTTGGCAAGTTTCCGGAGAACCTTGTTGCCGTGTATATATCCCAGGTTCTAGAAGGACTCGTATACCTTCACGACCAGGGTGTTATCCACCGAGATATCAAGGGCGCCAATATTCTTACGAACAAGGATGGAACTGTGAAGTTGGCCGACTTTGGTGTGGCTACTACGCCAGCGGGCGCATTGAACGATGCTGCGGTGGTTGGGTCTCCCTACTGGAGTAAGCCGGCCTGACTATCTCATGTTCGATTTCTCATTGCACGATCTTGACTCGTTCCAGTGGCTCCTGAGGTAATTGAACAATCAGGTGCAACAACTGCTTCAGATGTTTGGTGTGTTACCTGAATGCGTCCTCGATTGTTATCTGAATTCTTTTCGTCTGCAGGAGCGTAGGTTGTGTTGTCATTGAACTCCTTGAGGGGCACCCACCGTATCATTTCCTTGATCCCATGCCAGCCCTCTTCCGCATAGTCCAAGACGACTGTCCTCCATTGCCAGAAGGCTGTTCGCCGGTGAGCTCTAAAGTTGTTATATGGAACTTCCACTTACCTTGATTTCGCTGGTAGATCGTAAAAGACTTTTTATATCATTGTTTCCAAAAAGACTGTAACCTTCGGATATCTGCGAAAAAGCTACTGAAACACCCATGGATGGCATCGGCGCGAAAACAGATGGGATCTGAGACTGTCCCAGGTCAACGACCGCTCTCAAACTATGACGAGGCGGTTCAAAAAGTCCAGCAGTGGAACGAAGCATTAAAATGTACGTTTATCTTTCTATGTATGTATATGACCTCTATGACTTACATTATCAATAGCTCCCTCACGACCATCTGCCCAACGTCAATCTTCGCGTGCAGGGCGCGGCCGAACAGTCGCAGACCCGATAAATACGTCTCCTACACCACGTCCCACAAACCCTTCAGCCACAAATTGGCGTATGGGTTTTATCCCACCTGCGCCGCTTCCCGGTCCATCGATATTCTCCCCTCAAAAAGCTATCCCTGGGCCAATTGAAACCAAAGGCGGGAGGGCTGTGCCACCAATTGGAGTGACGAGCCCGCTGGGGGCTGGGTCCGGATTTGTTGGAGTGTCGTTGATGGAGAGGGTGGGGTTGCACGAGAGGGAGCGAGAACGGGAGGTGAATGCGCTCAATAGAGCTGCAGAGGAAGATACAGACAATTGGGACGATGATTTCGAGGAGGGAATCTCGTTTACTAAGCTGCAAGGTATCACTTTATGTTTCTTGCCGCTCTCTCACTGGTGCTGATTACGCTTACAGCCATGGACAAGGGCTCCGATTCTAGCATGTTGTCGGCTAGCACAAGTCGTCCTTCGACGGAGGCAAAGACTGATGTTGAGGAGAATGTACAAACTATTCGGCCCGCCAAGAGCCCAGGTGGTAGAAGTGCAGTGCTTACGACGCCGCCTTCGATGGACACGATCGTTGAAGATTATTCAGATTTGGGTGGTGAGGACGAGGACATGCAGATAGAACAGAAGGTTGCAAGTTTCAAGGTACGAGTACCATTCTCGGTCTTTTTACCCATCAGCTTATATTTTCAGATGAGGAATGGCTCACGTCGAGGTTTATTTCACCCCGACGACATTCCTCGCTTCTCCTTGCGACCTTCGGCTAGCGAGCTAGCACTTGACCTGACGCCGACTAAAATTCGACCTCAGCCCAGTTTGCTAATCCGCCCTGGGCCGTCTCCTATTACGCCCCCGCCAGTATCCGCCCCTGTTCTCGGGCATCGTTCGTCGCAGTCGACGCAATTGCCTCCACCTTCTGGGTCAGTGGGACGAGCTGGGCTGAGGGAAGAGCTTGGCAGATATACGGAGGAAGAGGACGAGGATTACGAGGACGTATTCGGGAAGCCTGGAAGCAATGGTATGGTGTATATCAACGTCGTTGGAGTTAATTACTAACAAGGACAACAGCACCCGACGTGGTTATGCATACGCTTCAGCTTAACACTCGGCTGTCCAGGCGCTCATGGTTAGGAGATGAAGACTCGGACGAAGAAGATCCATTTGCTGAGGTGAGCATATCTTATCTATTGTTATACCCCAATTACTGACAGTATAACCCAGATCGACGAAGGATTCGATGAGAACGACCTCGAAACCAATCTCTCTCGCGATCGACACGCTCGCCTTACTTCTTCGGTTAACGCCCTGATCGACAAACTCGAGCCCAATACGCCCGATGACGAGCAGCGCAACGCGTGCGACGAGCTATTAGCAATTATGGCCGAGGCACCTGAGATGCAGGCGCAGCTTGTTTCGGCCCATGGGATGCTGGCAATTTTGGAGGTGCTGGAGAGTAAGCCGAGTAGGGATGTGACGATCAGATTGTTGAAGATAGTTAATTTGGTGCGTTTCTTATTCACGTCGAGCGAGTCGTGCGTGACGCTGACCTGAGTATGTTTGAGTAGCTGGTTGGCGGGGATCTTGGGTTTTTGGAGAGTTTTTGTCTTATTGGGTGAGTTCGAGCTTCATGCTGGGTGGAATTCGCGTTGATAATGGACATAGCGGTATCCCAGTAGTAATGGGTAAGCTCGTCGCACCTGCTGCCATACTCTGTTGATTGAAGACCGTTTTCACAGCTTTTACCACGAAAAAGTACTCAACAGAATGTCGAGTGGAAGCATCCAATTTTATCCGAGTTCTTTGCCACACCTCTGTGCTGACACTGCAGATGTTCATCTCGTAAGTCAACTCGTCAATCTTTCCTTGATCTTGCTCACAATCTCTTCTATATGTAGTTGTCGCGGGCTGAAAGTGCTGGTTGACCTCTTGGACGAAGATTACGCTGAACAGACTAACTTGGTCGCACATGCACTTAACGGCATCGGCAGCGTTTTTGAGCTTCAGGTTGGTTATATGCGCCAGATTCTTTGTTGCACGCTAACTGGCTACACAGGGCCCAACACCCAAAAACGATTTCTGTCGTATGTTCATCCGAGAAGGGCTGCTGGATCCACTATCATCAGCGTTACTCAACATAATCGCTACGCGTGGAGAGAGCTCCAACGAAATGAAGACGAAGATCCTGCACATCGTTTTGGTATTCTGCCAGGTCTCGCATTCGGACATTCATGTGCGGACTGCTCTTGGAGCCAGGAAGGTGGTTCGACGTAAGTCACCCTCGTACAGTCGACCCGTATCCTAAGCTGATGAGAGCTGTTCCTAGGCTTGTTACGAGCGTGCGAGCTATTGGAACCGGATCATCTGGTTGTAATGCTCAAAGCTGTAAAGCATTTGTCGATGAACCCGACGTTATTGGATGCATTACAAAACGCCAATGCCATTGAGATCGTGGTTCGCCTTCTGGATGAGCAAAGTGGAGGGCCGCACAGCACGGTACGTCCGCCTTTAAGTTGCTTTCCCGCATATTCTTAGCAAATAAATTTCAGGAAATTGCCAACCACATATTCCAAACATGCTTCAACCTCTGCCGATTGAACAAAGGCCGACAGGAAGAGGCCGCTCAAGCTGGCATAGTTCCAAATCTTGTCAAGGTTTCCGAAACAAGCTCGCCTCTTAAACAGTTTGCATTGCCTATTCTCTGCGACCTTGCCAGTGCCGGAAAGAGTTGTCGAGCGCTTCTGTGGCAGTACAACGGTCTCGATTTGTACTTGCGCCTGCTCTCGGACCCGTATTTCCAGGTTAGCGCTTTGGAGGCGTTACTTTCATGGTGAGCGTTTGTGTCACTGGACTACCTAGTTTTCTTATGTTTATGCGCCCATGTGTAGGTTACAAGACGAGACCAACCGAGTTGAGGAGTTCTTGATCCAAGCTGATTCGCTCGAAGCTATGCTTAAATGCTTCACTACCTCCAAAGCCAACTCGTTTGAGAAACTACTCGACCCTTTCCTCAAAATCTGTCGCCTGTCCCAGAGCATCACCCTCGGCATCTCGAGCAAATCCCAGTTCTTCCAACGCATCACAGACCGCCTGGGTCACGGCAAGGCCGTCACGCGCCTCAACCTCCTACGTATCCTGCGCGCGGTCTTTGACATCCATCCGGACCGAAGCGGGCTCGTCAGACGGTACGGACTCGTAGACGTCGTCGAACGCTTGAGCAAAAACGATGCAGCGGTCCTCGTTCGCGAGTTGGCGCGTGAAATACTTCCAGCGCTGTCGACTCCAGAGCCACAACCTCAAAACGGACACTCTGCTCGGCCCCCAGACGCGAACGGGAATGTTAGCTCGCACCATATCGCTCCCAGGAGCGGCGTTGCTCCCAAGCGACGCGGGGTGATGCGGCGAACGGCGAGCGAGACTTCGGTTGCTTCGATTGGAACGCCTGGGGTAACGCGACCGAGGCTGAAGCCCGTAGCTCGTAACAAGCCTGTGGCAGAAATGTCGTGGCAAGATCCTCATAGTCCTGCTACAGCCAACGGCCCGCGCCAATAGGCTGCTCCGTCGCCGTCGCCGTCCCCGCTTTCCGATATTCCTATTTCGTCAATAGTATTGTGTATCTCATACCCTACACGTCGCGCATTTATATTCCATGCATGCCTTTGGGACCCGTTGTTCATTTCCGTTTACTCTACTACGCGCGGAACTTCATTACATCTCCGCCACTGAATTTATCAGTCTTATCAACCAAGTCAACGACGCGCACTGCTTCTTCCTCTCTTCCCATCATGGCGAGTATCTCTGGGAGTTGTTTGTTAGATTGACTGCGTAGGACCGTTGAAGTCCCCGCAAACGTGCTCCCTATATTGTTTCATTGTCAGCGTAACAATCATGATTCTCCAGTGCAAGTACTGACCTCGTTCGGTGCCTGTGCGGTTGCATATTATTACCGTATATTTGTCCGTTCCCGAGTGCCAGAGCGGTCGTAGACGTGCGATCCAGTAACTTGCTGTGCTGCCGTCAAATGGTGTATCTTCAGACCGTCCGGAATCGAGCCACGCGCAGAGGAGAACCAGAGTTTGGACTTCGTTTTCGATGCAGTAGTCTGCTAACTCGTAAGGTCCTAAAGGTAATTATTAGATACATACTCGGAGAGAGTGCAGGATAGCTACCATCCATCGAGGTCCATACGTTAGGCGGATGAGGGTTCAAATCCATGCATATAGCAACAGAAATGGCTCCAAAAGCTTGTACCGACGTCGAAAAGGTTGAAAATCCGCTGCCTTGAGCCACCCAATACATCAGTAAACTATACGCACAAATCCTGTCATAAAACCTAACCAGGTTGAGCCCACGGCAAATCCGACTCGAACATATTCGTTTTCGCATACGTATGTATCACATTCCCAGCCGGGTCCACAACAACCGCGCTGTTCCTCGCTACGCCTTGACCAAACGGCGCGGTATAGTCGCTGAGCTCAGATACCGCGCCGTCTTCGGCTTGTTGTTTACTTTCGTCGATGGTGAGAGGGGGTGCGGGGTATCCAGCTATTACGTGGCATTGGAGTCGGCGGGCGAGGTCTGCGCATGCGGTGGTTGAGGGGCTGGAGTCTGGGTGTTCGACGAATGGGAGGATTGAGGATGGTGTTGGGAAGACGTAGCCTGTTGATTGGGTGTTCCCGTTGTGTCAAAGTATTAAGGGGGTTTAAATCAAGGTCGATTGCTAACCTGTGAACGCCATTTCAGGTAGGCATAGGAGGTCTACGGAGCCGGGTTCCAAGCTGCCTCATGGTAGGATTAGTAGGGCTGCGCTTTGTTGGTAGGATGGTGATGAATGTGGACTTGCCTTGCGGTGAGTTCCTTTACTTTTTGCACGTTATATTCTACATCCTCTATCTGGGATCTTCAACTCGTCAACAAAGGCGTGTGGTTTAGAGAAATTCGCTTGACCTTTGGATTGAATTGGACGAGTCCAACTCGAGTAGGTCGAGGCGCTGTCGAATTACTCATGATGCCTAACTTGAATAAGATTGGACGAATCTGTTTGTCACTCGCGGTAAATCCTACTTAACTCAATAATTTCAAGGGTAGGATGAGGTTGAGTCACTTACATTGCTGAGGTTAATCGTCCTCGGTTGTGAGTTTGGTAGTGGTTTACGCTTATAAAACCTGATAGTCTAAACTGGTTTAAAGTTCTGCGAAGGAAAATATACAAGGGTAGATTGCCCTGTTGAAACCGCGTCAATGCTCTAGTATATGGAAGGTTAAGTCAAGAGGATAACGGGCCGGACAGGCGCCTATGGGTGTAGTGCCAAGCAAATGTAAACTCAGCTCGCTTTGGGAGGCTCGGCTACTGAAACGGCGGTGTCTGCATCTGCATTCACGGTGTAGGGTAAATTGAATAGTAAATAAAGACTTTCAAGAGGTAAATCTCTTGAGAGAATGGAGTCTTGTATACCATATTAGTCAACTGCGTCCCTTCAAGTTGGCATGCATGTGTTGAAGTTGTGTACGTCATTTGTCCCCATACCGACGTTTGTGGGTGCTTGTGTGTGACCGCCCCAGGGCGGCTCCGATCTTCTGGCTAACACAATGTTTTGATGACGACGGCGAAGTACTCCGACGGTGCTGGAGGTACCGTAAGGTATGCGGGGGATCGGTGGCTTGCGAGTCTGCGAGTCCTGCGCGAGTCAACAGCGTGTATCTTGATTGGTTAATAGCGAGCCAGGCAGAGGCTTATATTTGTTCTTTTATCTCGCTCACGATAAAGTTTGTATCGAGTACTTTGAGTCTCGACTTTGGGGCCGTACCTTCCAAAATAGGGTAGAATATTCCCCAAGGTTCTGGGTCATTCGCGAATTGCTCACGTGATGGATCCAGGGACTATAAAACAAGCTCACGCCACCAGCCACCAAACATCTTTCTCCCTCCAAAATGTCCAACGCGGCGCAGTCGCAGTCGACCCCGCCTACTGTAGGTGCTGGCTATAATGGTTTCTTTCGTTGGCTAAATGGGCCTGGTCAGCAGTCATTGGTGAAGAATGAGCCTCAGGAGGGCTCTCAACTCCTCACTGGACCCTCAACGCTGAATCCTCCGCCTCAACCGTCATCTTGTCCGCCTACCGCTCCGATACCGCCTCGACCGAGCACTTCAACTGTGCATGTTAAGCCAGAGCCCGTTTCCGAATCTTTGTCTTTGAGTCAACCCCTCGCCGGGCCCTCTACTCTGGATCCTCAGCCTCAACTGTTATCTTATCCGCATGCCCCTCCGGCACCGCCTCAGCCCAGCACATCGACGGCCCATGTCAAGCCAGAGCCTGTTTCCGAACCTTTGCCGTTGAGCGAAGGTCCTCAGCCGAGTACATCGCACGCACCGACCACTCCTATCAGACCCAAGGCCGAGCCAGATGTGAAGCCCAGAATCGTGGCCACGCCCCCACCACCACCACCGCAGCCCCAACTCCAACTCCAACAAAACGAACCTCTGCTGCCCGCGGCAACGCACAAGACCTATAAGTCGGCCGACGAGATCGATTATACTCCCGAGAATGCGCTGCAAGAGGGGATCGAGATGGCCAAGACCATAGGCTCGTACCTCAAACGAATCGACACTGGCACCCAACTTCGCAACGACGTTTGGTTGCGCGAAGTTGAAAGGTACGTTGTTCGTTTAGCTATGATCGCATGCTAGGGCTAATTTCATCATCTCGCCTCACAGCTTGAAGAGTCAGGGCGCGCCACGCACGATGATCGCCGTCTGCGGCGCTACCGGTGCTGGCAAATCGTCCCTGCTTAACGCCGTCCTCGATGGTACGTACCCTACGCCTTTGTTTCTTTGTTGTGATACGTCGCTGACTCATGCTATTTCAGACAACATCGTGCCCACCAGCGGAATGCGAGGTAATTCCTGGCGCTTATTGAACAATGAGGCTCGTGGCTGACATGTTTTTGTTTTATTTTAGCCTGCACTGCTGTAGTCACCGAAATTGCCTACCATGACAAAAATACGATCGCCGCTGACATCGAGTTCCTTGCGCTTTCCGAGTGGAAGGCCGAACTCGAGGTCTTGTTGGAAGACTTGGTCGACGAGAACGGTAGACTAAAGCGTTTGACCGACCTCCGAAACGACTCTGGCGTCGCATGGCACAAGGTAAGAATTACCACATGTACGTCATTCAGCGCTAACTAACTCGGACATAGATGCACGCTGTATACCCAACCCTCATCGCAGAGCGCATGATCAAAATGACGCCGGATGAGATTATCGCGTCGAATCCTGAAGTCCAGCGGATCCTCGGCTCGACCCGCAAGATCGAGTGTCCAAATTCCGAAAGGTTTGCGACGGAGATTACCAAGTACATCGACTCGAAGGATAACAAGCGCGACAAAGACAAAGATAAGAACAAGAAAAAGAAGAGCGAGCCAGCGCTCTGGCCGCTCATCCGATCCGTTCGCGTTAGGTGCAAGTCGGAGGCGCTGAGCTGTGGCGCGGTACTCGTGGACTTGCCTGGTGTGGCCGATGCGAACTTGGCGCGAAGCAGCATCGCGAAGGAATACATGAAGAAGTGTGACTGTATTTGGATTGCGGCGCCGATTACTAGGTGAGTATCAAAGTATCGACTTTTGATCGAGTACTGACTCATTATTTACAGGGCTGTCGACGACAAGACCGCAAAGGGTAAGTTTGCTCGATCACAATAGGATGTACGGATCAAACTCAAAAATACTTCTGTAGATCTTCTTGGCGAGGCGTTCCGGACGCAACTGATGAGTAAGTCTTCCCGTACCTTGGTCTTGGGCCGCTGACCGACGTACTTTATTTGTAGTGGGTATGTAGACTGTGATTCATTCCAAAGCTAAATTACTAATTTATCAATCTACCCCTGGATCCTCAGACGGAAAGTAAGTGCTCGGTTTAATCGAGACCTTTGTTTTTGCCGATCGCTCATCTCTTCAATTCTAGCTATGACGACAGCACGATCACGTTCATCGCCACCAAGACCGACGATCTTTCCTGTACAGAAGTGATCGGCGCGCTTGGCCTTGATGACGATCCCGAGCTCCAGGAGATCGAGGGCGAGCTTGATATCGCGCTGGCCGGGACCGAGGAGTGGACCGGCGCTTTGAAGGTCGCTACTGCAGATATGAAGGGTACGTTATATTATTTGTGCGAACGATGTAGTGCTAATTTCTAATCAGACGCCGAGGCTGAGATGAAAAAACTTCGCCCTCTGCTCCTCGAATACAAGGAGCATCTCGCCGCTTTGAGAAATGGCGAAGAATTCGAACCTTTCCTTACCGCTCCCAACAAAACCGAGTCTCCTAGCTCCAAGAAACGTACTCGCGGCGGCGGCGGACGCAAGGCCAAGCGCCGTCGCAACGATAGCGACGAGGACGAGGACATGGACGACTTTATCGTCGATGACGAGGACGACGATGCGATGGTCGAAGACGCTCTATCCACCAACGACAACAACAACGACGACGACGACGTGATCGTGATCGACTCTGACAGCGATGACATCGTGGTCTTGTCCGATTCAGACGAGGACGAGATCAAAGTCGTCAGGCCAGCTAGCGAGGCCGAGCCAGTAACGGAAGCGAGTCTCAAAGCGACGATCGCGAGGAAAGAGGCCGAGCTTGGCGCGATTCGGGTCCGGGTCAACGAGCACAAGGCGACCCGCCAAGAAGCGGCGGCGAAGCTTAACGAGTTTAAAAAGTCGTTGAATAAGCTGCAGAAGGATAAGAATTCGTTTTGTTCGATTAAGCGGAATGAGGTATGTGTTTTGAGTTTGTTGTAGAGTGGATGGTGGCTAAGGTTTTGGTTGTAGTATTCGCGAGAGGTGCTCAAGGAGGATTTCAGAGCGGGTTTAAAGCAGCTTGATCAGGCCGACGCGGAATCCAAGAATCCGGATACATTTGATCCAACGGTGGACCTGCGAGGTGCGTTATAATCGTACTCCCATTAGCCACATTATTAACGTGTATTTTTAGATTACGCCGCCATCAACTTACCCGTGTTCACTTGCTCATCGCGCGATTATATCCGTATCAAAAGTAAGTACATATTTTACATTATTGGGACCTCACATTTACGTTTCGTTTAGAACAAGTCAAAGGCGATGGCGGCCCAAGTTGCTTTATCGACGCTGACGCCACCGAGGTACCAGCCCTCCAGAAATGGTGTCACGAACTTACCGTTTCTGCCCGCGAACGATCGGCTCGTTCCTTTCTGAAGAACATCACTACGTTTCTCAACTCTGTCCTCACATACCTCGACGACGACACAGAGGGCGTGAGCACTGCAGACCGCACAAATATGGCCGACCGTTGGGCGTCCAACGTCCTTCCTAGCGAATATGGAGGGAACACGGGTCTTACCCAGGCTCATCGCGCTCAACCCCAGCCTGCTTCGCCGCCGGTTCCTAAGCCATATTATCGTGGACGTCGTTACCAAGGGCCTCCGCCTCCGGACGAGAATAGTCTAAGCGGGATGTACATCCGTGCACAACAGCTCCAAGCTATGCAACAGCTGATGCCACAGGGCGAACAGCAAAAGGGTATATCGTTTCGTCTTCGGAACGTACGTCTTTAAAATACTTGTACTCTTAATTGTTTATGCTTATTATATATTGTTCCTTAATTAGAGCATGCGACAAGTCGTCGAGGACTGCGTAGCACAGCTTAAGCGAGTTTTCCGCCATGGGATCGAAGAGAGGTGTCAGTCCGGGGCGCGCAAGGCTATGACGGCTGCGGTTGATACGTCGGATGCGTTTGCTGCGTCGATGCATTGGGCCACTTATCGAGCGAGTAGGTATCTGATTGTAATTATGCTAGATTAATGCTGACCTTTCTCCCTAGCTCTTCGTCGTCACGGCGAGTGGAAGAGCGACTTGAACGCAGACCTCATCGCACCTATGACCCGCGAAATCGCTGCCTCTTGGGCCCAAGTGTTCGAATCGGATCTCTTTGCCCCTATGGAACGTGCCACGCGGCAGGAAATCACCAAGTTGCTCCAGGAGATCGAGGACACCGCTCCAGCGGGGTTGAAAGACCGATGCAAGGCGCAAAGTCAGACCACGCTCAAAGAAGCACAAGTAGTCACGGGCAATATCTTGCAGAACATCAAGACTGCGATGACGAACGAGCAGAAGGAGATTTCTAGGTGTCTTACCCCACACGTCAAGAATCACCTGGTCCCCGGGTACGAGGAGGCTTTTCTGGAGCGTGGGACAGGTAGTGTTGCTCGACAAAAGGTAAGGCTGATTTGGAGATCGAGCTACGAGACGTGAACTAACGGTTTACTTTATCAGGCAAAGTTTCATGACCATGTCGTGCGGGAGCGTGTGACTGTTTTCAATGGGGGGACCAAAAACTTGTTCGACAAGCTTGACACCGCAGCCGAGTCTATAGGGGTCTTGTTGCAGGTCGCTCTCAATGAGCTGTCTGAAAAGGTTAGTCGCTTTCGTATCGTTTGATCTTGCGTCGTAGCTTATGTTCTTCTTTAGGTTGAAGTGAGCATGTCTACTCTCTGGGAAGTCCGCAACGACGCCCGGGGTCACCTCATGAAGCGCCGCGAGCTCGTCAAGCGCGTCGAGGATATGCTCGGACAGATTAAACTTTGGGCCACCGCCGGCAAGCGGGCGCATAATGCAGGCAGAGGCGGTGACTTGGGCGACGAGGACCACGAGGACCACGAAGCTCACGACGAGGTCGACGCTATGATGATGCCCGCGAGCGAACCAGAGAGTCAACTCGAAAACCCAGCCGCTCCGAACCCTTTGGCTTATCCTCTCTCTGGCTACGAAAACGAGGATGAGGAAAATGAGGATGAGGATGAAGATGGAGATGGGGAAGAAGAAGACGAAGAAGAAGAAGAGGATGAGGAAGAAGAGTATTATCGCAGCAAATACGCTTACAGCAAATACGGAAAATATTACGGACGACATAGGTATTATATAATACGATCGGACTAGAGATTGGGTGCTTACTGTGTTCACAGGTTTAATCCGTATGCTGATGATTTTGAAGAAGACGAGGACGAAGAAGATGAGGAGGGGGATGGATGGAACTGAGCAACCGACCTCTCTGTTTCTAAATTATTCTAAGCGAAAACTGTAAACTGAAAAACTGACTTGTTTGCCGTTTTCTTATTGTGGTTCGTTCTTCGGCTCCCCTTATTCTCTTTAATAGTGTAATGTACTTTAACGAGTTTCAGGCGTGTTAATCCCTTCCCCAAATGTATTATTTTGATTCCTACGAATAGGCAGCGCATACACCCATGGTGTGTGTTGAGATGTTTCCATCATATAGCCGTTGAGACCCCCAAACCAAAGTAATTGGTACGAGGACCGCAAGAGCACTCAAAGCACTCAAGACCGTGCAAAGACGGTCTAGCATGCACGATGCAAAGGGTTGTTGACTCGCCATTGGGTTTCGGCAAGTTGAACCTTGTGACGTCATCCCGTAACTTAGAACTAACGGCCACGTTATTAATATGCTCCTCACCCAGATGGGCCACTCATGAAAATAGCAGCATTCGTTCACGACATGAACAAAATTATGATTTACTTTGAACAGTTTCTGCACCCAAAGCCGAACAACCGTACAGTATCGCATACACCAGACCATTCAAAAAGCATCAGTCGAGGCAAGAGACAAAGCTCTTCTGAAACAGTAAACATAATAAGCGCAACAGAAAGGACCGAAAGCGTGATCACAGTGCGATACATATTAGTCAACGGAGAGCTGGAATAAAGAAATAAACGAAGGGGATTTGAGTCAGTGCACCCAATCATCTCGAGTCAGATGACATCCTAGAGTGCACTGAAGTTGCGTCAGATAAAGCACTCTTCGATTTTTCGCCTGGTAGCCGTATACCGGCTCCATCATGCAAACCCTTGAAGTTCTCAACGCGCCCAATTCCAGCGCGTTTCGACTCCTCGGCAGCATAGTCGTTCAACTCGAAGTGATCTTCACGATGGACCTACAAGGGGAGTGAGATACGAACATGATACAGAGAACGCATATACCTACAGTCGTTGTGATGTGTACCGTAGTCTGTTTCTACTTTTAGTACTAAACATGTAGCATGATGTTCAGGTACCCACCGATTTAGACTGCTCCGGGCGCCATATCATAGTTGACCTGCGCCTGTGTCCTGAGTTGTCACCTGAACGCGACGTTGATTCCTCAATGCTATCTCCCGTAGTGAGATTTCCACCCCAACCTCCGCGAGAGTTGAGTGTTGACATGAGTGTGTTGGTGTATAGCTTGCCTGTGATTTGGTTAGCCAACAGATCGGTACAAGATCATCATAGCTCACTCACATAGCGGAAGTTGGAAGAACAAGTGCCTAGAAAGTTACAGTTAGTATGCCGATGTCGTGGAGTCAGCCAGGAACCCGAACGCACAAGTTGTTAGCCTAATAATAGAAGAGAAACGGTGCCTGAGTGAACCTGCGGATATTAAATCTGAATGGTACCTACCAGCGTGAGGAATAGAATCAAGTCAACAGTCGCCCAGATAGTAGTAATTAACCCAGTTTGCACGGTCGCTTTACACATCCTAGAGTTAGCTCTTTGTATGATAGCATACAAAACGACGTACACCGGACTAATCGTGTAATGATGTCGTCGGTCTTTGGGAACCCAGTGCGATGGGTGAGCTGAAAGCCAGACATCAGTGCTCGGTACCTGAAAGCGAAGATCAACTCCACTTACGAGGTGCCGTGTGAGTGCGCATGTGATAAGCACGTCAGTCAAGGCCGACAACCCCAACCACATAATGACGACCTGATCACAGATCAGCATGTGTTCGAAGCTTCGGATCATAAGAAGTCGTCTTACCGACTTGCCCTCCTGGAATCGTGCGAAGTCACCCAGAAACGAAGCCCATATAGTCGAGGCGAGGCCAGCACCTGTCAGCGAATGAGCCAAGTGAGCAAATAATACTGCGGTAACCTAGCGGGTTGGACTATGTACCAAATTGAGCAAAGGCCAAGAATCCCAGTGTCCAGCCAATCCAAGCATGACCTGTCAACCGAGCAATGCGCCATGCGTAAAAGCTCTGGGTAGTTGATGAAATCATGGTCTTGGCGAGCGCGTGAGAACGTTATAAAACATGTCGAGAACCAAATACCTACTGTCATAACGGGCTCTGGGTACAAGAATAAAACGATGAGAATTAATGTTGACAGGGTGAGTTTACTCCCACTCACCCACGTTGAACACTAACGTAGCAGCAGTAAGGTCGTAAGCCGCTGAGACCTGGTGACTAAATCTGTTACTTACACCAGTGAGAATGCACAATTTCCTGCAGGTCCCCTATCGAATTGGTGAGTCTTGGTCTAATAACAACGGGATCAAAATTACTCCCGCCACTTACCAAATAGAGTAATCGTATACCGCCATACAAGACCGATATCGAAAATCGAATTCAGCGTATCGATGACAAACAGCCATGCAACCTGCTGGGACGTGAGCACAACTCTTGGCCAAATCTCCCACAATCAAACGTACCATCCACTTGATCCATGTCCTATCCCTAGTCCCGATGTAAGGTGTCAACGCGCTCGATCATGAGATCGGGTCAAGGTACGCACGTTTTATAAGTCGTATAGTACAATGCAGTCTGTGTGACCATGATTCCATATAGCCACACGTTCAACATGGTACCTAAGACTATGGGACCAAGGCTGCACTCTTGTTAAATAAATTAGGCTTAAAGAACGACAGCAGGGGCTCGCCTCAAATCAAATACCGCCATTGTTGCTGGATACTCTTAGGCTGGTCAACTAAGACCAGCTCTCGTGGGAGGGGGGGAGGCTGTGAAGGAGGAGCTCTTAGACGCTCGCCGGCCACTTTCATTATAAACGAGACACACCAGATGATCGACCAGCATCCGCTTCGTTCCGTGAAAACACTCAGAAGGTGATGTACGAACCCCATGTGAAATTAAAACACATATGTTTAGACTTTTGCAACATCCTACGACAAGGATGTCCCAGATTAAACCTGGTTCGATCAACCTCGTCGGCAGGGAATAAGGACCTCCCACCGCATAAAAGTTGAGCCACTGTCCACCCCTGGCCGACGTTCGTGTCCGCAGAAGTTACGCCCATCTATTGGACAGACAACCCTGCCGAGGTTTGTTTGGAGCCCAAAATAAAAACCGGTTTGCAGATGGGATACCATAGGTGTAGACGTTGGAGAATACCCCTCGACCAATGGTGCTCTTGTGTGAATCTCCACTAAGAAACGGTTTAGTGTTGTAGTATAGGCGTGGTTTTCTAGGAAATCCTGCGTAAATTACGACGTTGATGTCTGAGAAAGTTGTGTTCAGGCTTAGCTGGACTTGTGAAAGCCGGGGGTGGCACTCAAGGGGATCAGCTTCTAGATCGTTGGCCCCACCTAGCCGAAGCAGCCGGTGTTGAGCCGCCACAAATGTCATATTTTTTGGAAATAAGCCGAGCACGACCACGCACTCCTGCAGCTAAGCCTCGAATCGTCAGGCGTACTGGGATCGTATCGGAACTCACGCATGCACACAGTCAGGCTGAAACCCCTGGGCACGAATGTTCACTTCGGACTGTCATGTATGAATAGCGTCAATTAACGGTACACATTCTGATGGGGAACACGACGTCATCAAGCTGCAATTAAATTACTTAGAATATTCTTACAAAAATACTTAAATAGTATTAACTGTCTGGAGCTTCTCTAGTGTTTGGGACCGTTTGCTCCTCCCTGTCCGACTTGGGTTGGTCAGGTGGAAGGCGGGATGCCACCACAACACCTGACAAGGCTAGGAGCACGAGAACTACCCACACGAGATTTCCGCCAAGAACGTTATTTTTGATGGAATACGCGAAAAGAGAACTATACCAAGTATTTTTAGCAGGTATATGCATGTGATGGAGGAAGGCTTACGTTGCGACGGCGGGCCCAACCGCACGCGACGCGCTCGCTACCATCTGTGCAAGGCCATTCACTGTACCCAGTGCGCTGGGGGATGGTGCAGATCGAGTCACTAGCAGCATGTTACATCTGTATAGAATTCCGGGATTTAGTACTTCGAAACGCACAGAAAGGCGCAATGGAAGGCAATGGAAGAGAAATATACTTACATGAACACCATTCCCGCGATGCATCGTACGGCCAGCATAACGCCGGCTCCCATGTATGCTGCCCCCTTGCCTCCGGTTGTGGCAATGGCGTGACCCAATGGAAATGTCAGGATACTAACAACCTATTCAACCCTAACGTAAAACTAAAGCGGAATTACTGAATGAAAGAAAAACATACCTGAAGCATCATCCCAAATTTGAAAAGTATGGTTGTACCAACACGGCGCTCAAGGGGCGGGAAAACGATGACAGCAATGATTGTCCCGAAGATTCCAGACAACGCCAGTGCCCCTCCAATCTCTGCGCTCTGATGGATGTTATAAACGGACTAAGTACAACCTTTTGTTTGCATCGTTCACATTACTCACGCTAAATCCGATTCCTCCAAGCTGCACAGGTGTATAAAGCCAAAGTATGAAGACCGCATTGACTGAAACGGTCACCAATGCCATGAACCCATATGACACCAAGACGCGCCGGACTGAGGGCAGATTCAAAACCTCTCGCATCGACGATGCGGATTTACCGTGGTGTCTTTGAGTGGGCGTACTACTAGAGGTGCGTGGGTCGGTGCAATAAGCTGAACGCTTAAGGCGGTCTTGTGGCTCTGAGAGTAGTGGGCGTTGTTCTGGGTCCAAATTGGGTATTCTAGCGGATTTCTTTTCTGCTAGGCTCTACCATTGCTCCTCGGCGGTGAAAATGAGCTCTGGACGAAAACAATATGCCGCTCACCTCTTCCAGGAAAAATATGGCAGCTATCAGCCCAATAGTTGAAAGTCCTGCGCCAGCCAAACACGGCAGAAGATAGGGGTATTTTCGCAAGAGAGAGCTTGAACCAAATATTGATGGGTACCGCTCAGCGGGATGGGAAAGGAATCCGCCAAGGGCGGGGCTATAAATAATCACAGCAACGATCAGTCTCTCTTGCATTTGAGCGAATTGTATTAAGTATAGAAGATCACTCACGCGACAAGTGCACCAATGGACCAGCAAAGTGGAAGGTAGGCGAATGCAGTACCCTGATTGGTTTCGTCCGTAATCTCGCCCAGCACACTGTGAGCGTGCGTGATATACTGAGTACTGTATATACCCAAAACTTTGAACATACCTTTTAATAACGGCCACATTACCGTTCAAAGCACCGCTCAGCGTACGAGAGATGAGCATCATAGGAAAGGATCGACTGAGGCCAAACAGTATGGTCGAGCCAACTACGCCACAAAGGCCAAGGATGAGAACAGGGCGGCGACCAACTCTATCTGAGAGTGACCCCCAGAACCATACTACAAGCACAAGCGTACATCAGTATTGAGTTGATGAGCAGCAGTACCACTGACCAGTACAGAATTGGGCAAATGCGAATACCCCCTCGACTAAACCTGAGTAGTAACCGATCGCCTTCGGGTCATCTGTAACACCGCTCTCCTCGATCATCTTCAGAAGACGCGGTAAGTCCGTATTGTGTTAATCTCACTGGGGATAGTTTACCTGGTTTACAAAGGGGAATATCTTGGCGCGGGTGTAAATATCAGTAAAGCCACGCACTAAGCCAAGTTGCAACAATACATACCACAGAAAACGAGATAGGTTCGGCGAACCGCATCAAACACAACACAAAGAGCTGTCGAACAGGCAACGGTGTGGGTTTCTGGGTCGCTGACAATTCGCCACT
>WSTH01000517.1:0-22643 GCA_019616345.1 Ceratobasidium sp. 395
GCACATATCCTCGCGATAACGATACTCTGGTTTGGTGATCGTGACGTCCATGGTTCGCCGTGACTTAGCAAGGCTCAACGTCACTGTTTGGCCCACGTTTGGCCACAGTGGTCCAGCCTTGCCCAGGTGTGGTCCAGCTCTGTCCAGGACAGGCTCGCGGCTCCACACAATCGTGTTCCGGCGCCGCCCAGGAGTGCTGGGCGGGGCTGGGATATTTTGTCCAGTGTGGTCCCGTTTACGCGTACGGCGCTGGACGAGGCTGGACCACGTGGTCCAGCTCAGCCGTTTCCGCAGTGCCTTTCGTAAGCTGTGGGAAAGTAGACCATGCCATTGATCATCACGACAAATTCAAGACAATTTGTCTCCGCGTTCCTGCGTCCATCAATTAAACCATATTAGACCACCGACCGCCGACCACCGACCCACCACTTCGTGACCGACACTCTACCTGCGATGCGTTCTGGGTCTGATTTGAAGTACCATCTTGCCTCTTGGACCGACACTACGAAGTTACGATCGTCTCTTGTGGCAAGCCCTCGTTACGCCGTATAGTTGAGCAAGTTGGAGAGCTCGCTGTTATGCGTATCAAAACACAATGACCGGGTTAAGCTCAGGAGGAGCACCTACACGGAGGGGATACGTAGTCTGGAACCTTGGGTGCTGCTGCAACAAACCAAGCGAGGCGCTATACCCAACCTGCCACGTGCAAACTTTTCGACGTTCGACCAGATCAGAAACGCTGCGGAGATACGTGACCCCTCGTTCGACAAACAGTAGCACTCGTCCGATACTATATCTCCGGGCAACGACCTCAATGTGTCGGGTTTATGGAATACAGGCATCACTGGGAAGGGTGTGACTGCTTTAGGCGGTAATTCCGAGCTATCAATAGGGCGGAAATCACATTCTACACGCGTAGAACAAGCGCTATAAACAGAAACACACCACGAACCCAAGTAAGGAGGTACGTAAGACCAAGCCACCAGGCTGTCAGACGTAAAAGTCCATACATGCGCATGCATCTCACATCTAACTTGTAGCTGATATATATGATTCAAACTACTACGCCACAACCACACATATAGTCTAGCTCCTTTAGTATATCGTACCATGATCGTCCATCTTGTAGCTCTTCGAGGTATGGCACCGTGCTCCCTGCTCGATCAGAAGCACGCATATACGGCAGAATTCCACTTTCGTCAACAACTGACGCAGCCCATTTGTGGCTCTTCATCTCTTTCAGCAGAGGGTACCACATATCCGCGAATCCAACTTCAAATACGCTCGGCGGAGAATCGGACAACTCAGTTGCCTTTACACGTAATAGGGCGAACGCGTCGTGTTGGAGTATATCAGTCAAAACACGGGTCAGCCGTCCGCTCGATGCAGTGTTTGCCTCTTTGATTAACCAACTCGTGATTTTCCACAAAAAGCTCATTGCAGCAGGAGCAACATATACGTCATCACCCAGGGAGATGTCGATCAACCTGCTCATCTGAATAGGTTCGAGGTCCTCCCAGCTGGCCGGGCTGAGGTGAGATCGATATAATAGTTTTAAGCAGACTGCTTGGAATTTGTTATTTTGCGATGGGCAAAACGCTTGCCGGGCGAGTTTGATAACACTAGAGTCGTGCAGTTCCTCGGTAACCGTGAATACTAGCTGCATGAGACAAGAGACTAGAGCTACTTCGCCAAAATCTGGGCGCCGGTTTATTACTACCTGCAAAACCTCCATCAAAATTGATTTAACGTGCTGCTTGAGAGTGAATTTTTTGGGAAGCGTGCGTATACGGTAATGTAGTGAGGAACATTCTCCCATTTGAGCCAATGCATCCGTGAGAATTGTGATATCGTGCTTGTAGAAAGCCCGGGCGTCTGATATACTTTGAAGTAGCCCAAGCAACCCGAACACAATCAGCACTTTAGGCTCTTCATAGTGCTCAGCCTTATAGTACCGGTAGACTTCGATTGCACGAGTGGTACGGTCCTCAATGTTGTCCTGAGGATGCTCCCACCCGGGATAATCGTGCATGAGGACTGCCGCAACAGTTAAAGACAAGCCGATAGCATACTGAAGCTCGGGTGCAGAACACGAGGGAGAATGAATGAGCTGAACTAGTAGTATGATCGAATAAATTCGTTCTTCGCAGTACATGTCCATCATGCGGCCTAGGATCCAATGTGGAGCGGCCTCGAGTAGAGCCAGGAGCGTTCTGCTGTCAATGGCTACAGCTTTATCAACATGGTTTTGAATAAGCTGGTTATTCTTGCGCTGGACCCAGAGAACACGGTCGTTCGTCAGTGAGTACGACGCAGGACCCCAGAACCGTATACCATGATATAGTGGGGTGAGGATTGAAGCGACAGTGATGGCAACTTGGCTGTGGTCTTCTCCAGGTATATGAGCTTGGCTACTACCCGCAGAGGTGAAACAACGCTTGGAGCTTCAAGTTATAACTGTGTCAGTAGGAGAGTGTATCGGTTTCAATCTGGTCGACCCACAGGATATACAAGTTCAAGATAGTAGGATCCAATCGGTTGCCAAAAAATTTGCCTAATTGTTCGCGATTGAGCTGCGGGATATAGTAGTCAGACGATGATACGAAACCGGCCTCATACTCCAATAACCGAGATAAAGCTTGTCCATAGAGTGACACCACCTCGACCGAGGACGAAGGTCTGAGGCGAATGGTGTTGGTGCTTGGATTGATCAGAAGGGAATTATTTAGCCGTTGTACTAGCAGTTCCGTAACATGTGCCTCAGCCAACGTTTCAATGGAAGATCCGGGACGTGCCCCTGCTATGGAATGTAGTGCAGTGTCGACGAGCTGTGAGTCTTCACAGTTGCAGATGATCCATAGTAACATCTGAGATGTCACCTTGTCCATAGGAGTTGATTCAGATCTGAGTGTGGTCTGGTGCACTGGCGAACGTGCAGGGTCGCGAGAGCCTTGCCGGGCCTGTGGCAATATTCGGGCGGCTCTCCGCAAGCGACGCAAGAAAGTCGTCAAGTACGCTGATGATAGCAGCCTTTCAAGTGGTTTGGACAATGGAGTAGAGTATGGGCAGTCCTGGTATGCTGACGGAAGGATGGTGACTATCACATAGAGCGATACGAAAACCACAGTAACAAAAAGGACGGGAATGGCAACCGTAAGACAGATATCCCAAAGGTAGACGCATAAGCCTGTTGCAAACAGGACTTCTGAACTGTTGGTAGATATAGTACATCCGATTAAGAAGATTACTTACAGAGAGCTATATGCATTAGTGTCGGCAGATATACAAAAACATTCTCCATCCCCCATGCTTCAATTGCGTTCCACTTACGCTGCCGGCGACGACCTTGCTCGTACTTGGGCCCAGTCCGGTTGGACATAAATGCGTTACACCAGCTCTTCGACACCATAGCGACGAGTGAGACAGTCACACTCAGGGTAAGTGTCAGAAACCACAGTGCATTTACCAGCACGCTTGAGCGGGAAGGTGAAAAACGAGAGGGTGAAGCACCAGACGAGGTAGAGTTATCGACTGGCTGGCCATTCGAGATGGCGATCAGGACGTGTGACATGGCCTGGAGGGTCTGCACAGAGGTCTCTGTGGGATCTGGCTGAAGCCGTTTGGAGCTTTCTATCATCAGCCTGTGAGATAAAATATCGTTAAGGGTATATCCAGAAATTATAACTTAGTCACTTGCGTGGTGGTAATGGCTGAGAAAAGCGCCGCCTAATGAGCTAGATCATTTAGTTCAAGGGTCATCGACAACTGGAGACGAAATAAACCGACAAATACTAGGTGATTAGGTCAGCTAACACCCCACGATGAAAAGAAAACATGCCCACTTAGAAGAACATCCAACGCACTGGCCCATAGGGTTAGACACCTCACTTATTATGTTTCTTTTATTGTATATTGCTACTCACTCGTTCCAACTTTTGACCAGCTCCTTATCCGACCGGTCTGTCTCGTCTACATACACCTCCCACACTTGCGCATCTCTGTCGAGCTCCGCACCGATCGCCGGAATGCGTGGCTGGGGAAAGAGTTATTAGTTCGAAGTTTCAATCTATGGCGTAGATACACATAGGTAGCTTGTGTGGTGGAAGTTCTGACCTTGAACCCGGCTGCACCACCGTTAATTTCGGTACGGTTTTGAAGTCCTTGATCGTCGTCCTTTATGTCTTTTTTACGAATAGGAGGTGTCATCAGTCGAAGGCTCTTGGTGTCAGTAGATACGAAACTAAGCTCGCGTAATGGTTGTGGTGGGGGGTCGGTAGCTGAAAGTTGACCTGGCTGATCGTTTCCCGACGAGCGCTTACCCCGAGGCACAGCACAGCCCTCGGCGTCGTGCCCACTGGAACTGTCGTAAACTGAGTTTCCTTTTGCACGAGAGCTGATCGTTTCTACAAGTTTTGCTCATATTATTCACAGGCTCCGATTGGCTACTACCCTCCGATCTTGCTGAAGATCAGATTCACTTGATCGCGCATACATGCACAGCCACCGCTCACTTCCAGCCCCTATTACTTAATCATCCATCTGCCCCTGTTGGTGAAAGTGTACGTCCTCCAGCCTCTGACGCTCTTTCTACTGCATCGCTCGCTTTAATATATCTCGCTCCTTGAGTTTTGTGCTTTCGTTTGTACCGGAGGGTTGTGTTATTTGATTCAGTTATTATCACGCTATTTCGTTAGGAGGGTGCGTATGCTTGGAGAGTGTGAAGAAAGTTGCTGATTCCCGATTCATCTGTCTTACCTTGTCGTAGCTATTATCTTCATTTCATACCTATGGGGGAGTTTCCAGATCCAGCGATCAATGGCGAACCGGCTCCGACCTCTCCATCTTCTGGTAACGCGGCGAGTAGTCCGACTATTAACCCAAGACCTGCCGTTACGACACAGTTCACGGCAACCTCGCCAGCTGAGGTGAGTTTGAGATGTTTAAAACGCTGACCGCAATGCTAATATGTGTTTATTCGTGGATAAGGCTGAGACGAGCACTGTGGTCGAAGAATCGCCGACGCCTGTAGCGACGAGTGCGAGTGCGATTAGGAGTAGTAGTAGCGAACCTGCCAATAGACCACCACAGACGACGTCGCTGATGACGGCGACGAGTACGAGCCAGGTTACTAGTACTGCTGGTGCGACTTCAACAGTCCAGCCGACGAGCTCCCAGTTTCAGACGAGCTTTGTTATGACCTCGACAACGATTTCGCTCGAGGCCATACCATCCACTCAGCACTCGGTTTCAAATGTGCGGGGTACTACCAAGTCTTCGACCTCTCTGGCTGGCACGACCACGCGGCCGATAATAACACCTCCACCGACTTCTACGTTCACTCCTACCGCGCCGGCGGAGCTCGTGACTGCCAACTCGCATCTGTCCTTTGGACAAATTGTGGGTCTAGTCGCGGTGGTTACGATTGTGCTGGGTGTGATAGGGTGGTGTGTTGTGCTTGGACCTCGTCGGGCGTTGCGCAAGGTCGGGATTGGCAAGAAGAAGAGTTGGGAGAATTCGAAAGAGCATGAAGAGTGGGACGATGAAGGGTCGGTTCATGAGCTTAAACGGGCGAGTATTGCTGGAGGAAGCGACTGGTGGAGTCTGAGAGCCCCTGCTGGGGCGTTGGGGACCCGGATGAGTAGTGTGTCGATGGCTGGACCGGGTATGGCTGGTGTTGGTGCAGGAAGTCGTATGACTTCGAATCCGAGCGAAGATCCAAGTGTCAACGATCCTCCTCCTCAAGAAATTATCCATAGTCCTCAAGCCGAACGACGTGGGACTGTGCGCAGTGGATGGTTTGCGTCTAGTATGGTCCGAGGCGCAAGTCTCCTCTCGCTCGGGAGCGTCCTCAAACCCGAGCCGGCCGTGAGCCGCGTCGGTCAAAGCCAAGGGTCAGCTGGACGTCGGTTTCAAGAGCTGTATCGCCGCGAGCGGGCGACGGAGATGGGCGAGCGCACGCCTAGCGCTTCGAGTCGGGTGCCGTACCCGGCGGTGAAGCGGCCCAGCCGACTTGGCACGGTTCCAGCGATTTTGGTTCAAGACGCGACGCTACCGAGTCTGTCGAGCGCGAGTCATGTCACGGGGCGTGGATACGATGCGGACGTGGAACGTATATAATCACTTGATACTTTTGTGATTGTATGTAACTGTAATTTATCTCCGAAATGGCCACTGTATGTGTTACGTAAACTGTGAGAAAGTGAGGTGTGATATGAGCGATTTGCCTACGTGTTCTTCCATCCGACCGACGATAGACCACCGAGTTGCCACTTATGGCTGACGCTGCGCCTGCCGATGCGCTCTTTGGCGACGCCGGCGACGACTTGTTCGGTGCTGTGGCTGATACGAATGCCGCCAGTGGTCTCTTTGACGCCGACCCGCAACAGCAAAAACCTGTGCACGACGCTTCGGGTGATCTCGCTGGTGTGCTCGGCGCGCCGGGCGATGTTACCTCGGACCCGTTTGCGAGCGTTGGGAGTGGAGATGGTGGGGCCGATGGTGGGGTGAATAGTGCGCTCGACGATTATGCGAATCAAGGCTGGTACGACGATGACGGCAAGTTTCATTTATATGAAGACCCGGCTGAGAGCTATGTTGCTCCTGCTGCTACGAGTGAGTTTTAGTTTGGCTCGCGAGCTTTGCTTTGCTTTTTGTTTGGGTGGTGATGCTGACGTCAGGGGATAGCGGCGAATACGACCCAGACGCAATCAAAGACCTACACGCCGAACGTTTATGCGCCTACGTCATATACACCCCAGACGACTCAGAGCTCGTATGGGCAACCCGCGGGGGGTTCAGCGTATGCACCGCCTCCGCCGACAAACTCGGCGTCGGGTCCGTATGCTCCCCCTGCGACGAATGCGCACGCACCTCCGACGAATAAATATGCCCCTTCGACGACGAACGCGTATGCGCCTCCGACGAACACGTATACGCCACCTATGAATGCTTATACGCCATCTATGAATGCCTATGCGCCTTCGGCAAATTCGTATACGCCTTCGACCAATACATATACACCTTCGATGAATTCTTATACGCCTTCTACGAATGCGTATGTCCCGCCCCCGAAACCTTACGTTCCCCCGCCTCCACCGGCGAGTTCGTACTTCCCTCCACCTCCGGCGGCGTACACGAGTCCTGCTCCACCCGCCCCGTCTGGGAACGAGCATCTTAAATATCGTTCTCCTTCTGCTAACGCGTACGACCCGCCTATTCCCGCTGCACGACGTCGGATCGATAGTTCAGCGAGCTCTGTGTCGGCTGGTTCGCCTTCTTTGGCTGGGCCGTTTGGTCAGACGACATTTTCTCCTGCTCAGCCTGCGTATGGGCAGATTGGGCACGGTGCTCCTCCGGCTCCCCCATCTGGTCCACCACAAGGCAGGGGTAGCAGAGCGGGCTCGCAGGGCAGTGTGCTCTCGGGAGGGGTGCCGCAACGGACTTTGAGCCCGGCTGATGCGCTTGCGCCTGGACGGGTGGGGTCGCCCCTCGCGGGACCGGGGAGGGTTGGAAGCCCATTGGTGAAGACCGTGTCGCCGTATGATCCTCCTGCGCCTGCTACTGGATCAACGACCGTATCTCCGACTGCTGGACCTGGGGCCGGTGCGCATCCGCCGCCTGCTGCACCACCAAAACAAGCATACGCACCTCCACCTGCGACAGGTACCAAGAGCTCATTTGACCCGCCCCCACCACGTACTGGAACAAAGAGTTCATTCGACCCGCCGCTTACGGGAAGGAAGAATGCATTCGACCCACCACTCACTGGACGTAAAAATGCGTTCGATCCGCCTCTTACAGGACGCAAAAACGCGTTTGATCCGCCTCCGCCGCGTACGGGCACAAAGAGCGCTTTCGACCCTCCACCGCCTCGAGCTGGTCCTTCGCCGATGCAACGCCAGGCGAGTCAACCTCATGGTGCGCCTCCACCTATGACTCCCAATTTGGGCGGGACTCCATCTGGGTTTGCGCCTCCGCCGCGGCCTAAATCGGCGTATGATCCTCCGCCGGCTCGGCCTGCTTCTGGAGCGGGAGGAAGATACACACCTGGATTGGACATGTCGTCTACGAACACGACTGCAGGCCCTAGAAGTGCGCCCGGAGAAAGTCGGAGTAGCGTCGAGATGGACGGGCGCGGGAGCTTGGACGGTGCGGATAGCGGGTACAAATCGCGAACGTCCATGTCGAGCGAACGCGCTTGGATGGACGAGGCGGACGATCCCGAAGGTGGATCAGGGCCTCCAAGGATCGAGGAAACGGGCGATGATCCTGAGGGTGGGATGAACGATGACGCTGATCGGACGCTCGTCGCGCCTTTGTTGGGTGTGAATGGACCGAAGATTATGGCTACTGCCCCGACGCCGATTGCGAGTCCTGGTCATCGGAATGCCGAGTTTGGGGATGATCCCGAGGGTGGAGAGGCGCCGTATGTTCCTCGCACGGCGTCTCCGGCTGTGATGTCCCGTACGGCGTCGCCTGCTATTCCGCCTCCACCTCGCGCGACGTCTCCAGCGGCTTCTGCCATGACGTCTCCAGTCGTTCCTCCTACGGATGCTGGAAGGATGAGTCGTACGACCTCGGTTTCGTCTACGGGTGATTCTCCGTATGGACATAAAGTCTCGCCCTCACTTTCGAAGCGCCCTGCGCCGGTTGTGGTCGAGCCTCCGCAGGCGACGAATAAGTATACGATCGATACGCAGCCGTATACGCCGATGTATGGTGCGTCGCCGTATTCTGATGTTCAGGTGAGTTTAGGTTTGGGGTATTGCAGGAGTGAGGTGTTTATATGTGAGTGTAGACGTCGCCGCCGAAGAAACAGACGAGTGCGGACCCCTACGCACCGACCAGCAAGCCTGTGGATCCGTATGCCCCGACGAACAAGCCTGCAGTGGACCCGTACGCACCGACGAACAAGCCCGCCGCTGATCCGTATGCCCCGCCAAAGGCAGCCGAACCGCACCAGCCATCCAAGTTTACTGGCGAACCGACTCAGCGTGTCACATATTCCCCTCCGAATGGTCTTGCGCGGGTATACACGCCCCCTCCGACGAGGAACGGCGCGTTGGGCAGTCGGCAGTCGTCGATGGCGAGTGTTACGGACGCTTATGCGCCTCCGAAGGACCCGTATGCTCCACCTGCGCCTGCTAAAGATCCCTACGCGCCTCCGAGCAAAGATCCGTACGCACCGTCCACCAATGCGGACCCGTATGCACCTCCTAGAGCTGCACCACGGGATATCAAGCGTCCTGCCTCGACAGCTTACGATCCTCCTATGCCAGCTGTGCCTCAACAACCTCATGCTGCTTCGTATACTCCAGGTGTGCCTTCTCAGATGTATGCCCCGCGCCAGGATTCACGTACGCAAGATCAAGGCGATGTATCCGATTATGAAGGCTCAGGCGGATACGTTTCGCGCTACAACTATTCGTCTGTGGATCCATATCAGCCTAGCGGTACACCTGCAGCATACGTTCCTACTCCGAGCGGTACCGACCCATTAGGACGTCACGACTCGCGCGCGCCGATCATTGCGTTTGGGTTTGGCGGACGGGTGATCACGAGTTTCCCCGGTCTGAGCGAGCTCACGGGTGGATTTGACGTATCGCTCGGACGCAAGGCTGCGCCTATCCAAGTCCGCACGTTGCACAAAATTATCCCCGAGAGCGCGGTGGAAAACTCAACGGCGGTGTTCCCCGGACCGTTGTTCTCTGATCCTGGTTCGCCGACCAAGAGCCTGGTGAGCGTCACTACGGGCGGGTCGGGTGCCAAGACGAAAAAGGCGGCGGTGATCAAGTACCTCGGAGAACGGGCTGAGGAGATTGAGCGTGGATTGGCGTATTTGGCTGTCGATTCGGGTGCGATGCCTGGTCCGAGTGAGAGGAGCAAGGCCGAAGGGAAACTTGTTCTTGTGTTGTTGCTGAAGATTATGGTTGAGCATGATGGAAAGTTGTCGGGAACGTGAGTATTGGATGTGATGGAGTTGGTTGATCAGTGCTGACGAGGTTATGAATAGTCCTGTGATCGACGCAGCGGTCAGACAGGCGCTTGTGCCGAGACTGGCGTCAACGCCTGCGATTGCGAGCCCCAATTCCCAAGCGGCATCCTTCACACTTGCATCTGCGCTCGATGTCACCGCCGGTCCTTTAAGCAGTCAATCAAATCCGAGCGATTCGCCCGTTGCAACATACAAAGTCAAGCCCGCGGCACTAGACAAGATCCAAGAGTTCCTGCTCCAAGGCGAACGGCGCGCGGCGTACCACTATGCGCTCGACGAACGGATGTGGGCCCACGCGATGCTCATCTCGAGTTCACTTGATAAAGAGGCGTGGAAAGAAGTCGTGAACGAGTTTATTCGGTCCGAGCTGGGTGTTCGGACGGACCAGAAGAAGCCTGCGCCGTTTGGTGGGGATCCGTCGGTCGCGAATGGGCGTGAGCCGTTGCGGGTTGCGTATAGTTTGTTTGCGGGACAGGGTGCTGCGGCTGGTGAGTTTTTAACAATTGAGAATGTTGAATGTCGAAATTGACGGGGTCATAGTACAAGAGCTGCTTCCGCCCAAAAACCTTGCGAGGACAGGTGCAGATTCATTAATGCCGCCGACAATGCAGATGATGCACGCGACACCTATTTCTCCAAACTTTCCTCAACCAGTCTTGACGTCCAACGTACCGACTCCGGCTTTGTTGCAGTGGCAAGAGATTGCGGCTACGATTCTTGCAAATCAAGGCGACTCTTTGGCGTTGACCGCACTAGGCGATTACTTGATCTCGAACAAGTGGACCGAGGCGGCTCATGTCTGGTGAGTAGCATTGATCTGTTGGCGTTTTACGCTTTGTACTGATTTTTGTTTAGTTATTTGTTGTCTCCTGCGACGTCGCCTGTAGGCGGACTCTCGACGCCATCGGTGCGTATGGTCCTGCTCGGATCAGAGAGTCCAGCCATCTCGCGCAACTTTGAAAAAGACGACGACGCGATTGTCTTCACCGAAATTGCCGAGTATGCTCACTCGCTACTTCCGACGGTCAAAGGCCAAGAGGCATATGCTGGAATCCCGCATTTGCAGGCATACAAGCTTATCCGTGCAGCGCGGTTAACGGAGATGGGTCATTTGTCCTTGGCTACTCGGTAAGTACTGGTGCTGTCGACCTCCCAGTGCTAATCTATCTACGCAGGTACTGCGAGGCCATTTCTACCAGCACACAAGTATTCGGCCGTCCCTCGCCGTTCTTCACGCCCTGTTTCGCTGCTCAGTGCAAAGAACTCAGCGATCGTCTCTCTGGTGTTCCTCAGCTTGACGGCTCTGGGTCTTGGATCAGCAAAAGAGGTCCCAAGCAGAGTCTGGGCTCTGTTGGCGGCTGGATCACTGGAGGACTTACGAAGCTCATCGCCGGCGACGAAGAGCCTACCTCGCCGCCTACCGATCAGGGTCCCAAGGCCGAATCCGGTGCATTCTCGCACTACAGCGCTATCTCGTCCGCCAACACGAGCCAGACGCCGTCGCCCAACGCTTCAGTCATCGGCTTGCCGCCCACGCAACCTGGGATTCCTCCACCACGGCGATCTGGGTCGGCCATGGCTCAACGTCCCGGCTCGGCGGCTGCGCTCAGGAACGGGATGCACCACCCGACGGACCGTTCTGCATCTGCGATGGATTACCTTCGTCCGCCGGCGAACAAGTCGTCGCCGTCTGTGCCCGCCCAGGCGTTCTCTGCCAGCGCTGCGACTACGACGTTTTACCAAGCTGATATCGGGTACCGCGCTGGTGTGCAAGAACCGAGCAAGATGTCGGCTGTGGAGGAAGATTCGAGTCCGGGTCCGAGTACTGGGTCGACGTATACGCCGTGGTGGGGCGGGGCGGATGAATCTAGCGGGCCGACGCCGACGGCTACAACGTTCTTCCAGGTGGATAGTGCTCCGGAAGGAGGTAATGCGGATGATGGAGAAGGATTTGTGTCATTGATGGATACGTTCTCGCCGATGCCGTCGCCTGCCCCTGGTGCTACGAGTTCGTTCGGGTCGACTCCTCGCCATTTGGAGGATGAGGATGATGAGGACCTTGGTTTTGGAAACTCTAAAAAACCGAAGAAGGAAGAGAAGACCGATGATGAGAGTGACAAGGACAAGGGGAAGGACAAGGTCGAGGAGAAGAAAAAGGAGGAAGAGCCTAAGAAGGATCCGAAAGAGGCGGTCAAGGCGCCTGGTGAGTGTATAATCCTAGGATATTGTATTTTTTTTTATTGATTAGGAGCAGAGCTCAAGCCTACATCGTCATGGATTGGCCGATGGTGGTCTCGCAAGGATAACGATTCGCCTGCTCCTGTCAAGGCAAATCTCGGAGATCAAATGTCCCTGGTTTACGACAAGGAGCTGAAGCGTTGGATCAATCCTAATGTACGCCCCGATACGTCCCGGGTAAATGACTCCAACTAAAGCACTTTACAGGCACCCAAGCCAGAGCCAGTAGCTGCAACCCCACCACCGCCTTCGAGAACTCCCTCGCGTACCCAGACTAGCTCGCCAGGTCCTTCGCCCGGACCAGGGCCATCCCCTCTAGGCCGCACGTCCGTCGATTCCGCTCCACCTAGTCGACCCCAATCAGCTGGCGGCCTCGCTCCTCCACCACCCGGGGGTAACGGCCCACGGAGAGTCCGTTCGACTCTCAATGAATCATTCGGACCTGGCGGAGACATTTCGAGCTCAAACGAAGGTTCCCGAACGAGTACGCCGCCCATGAGCATGCGTGGTCCGCCCAGTAGAGGACAAACGCCCGCTGGAAAACGGAACATCCGAAGCCGATACGTGGACGTGTTCGCTGAACCTCCACCTTCGCCTTCGACATAGTCCTATTTTGCTTTTGTTTTTTTGTTCGCTTTGATATCTGTAGACTTTTTTGTGTTGCCGTACACGATTTGTTTTTCTCTTTTGGCGATCTTACTAGTAACTATCATGTTGTTTTTAGTTCAAAATATAATTCTGATATTCCTGTTCTCGTCTCTTGTTTGGGCTAGTTGTGATTCGACTAGCGCCAAAGAGGTCAGACCACTCTCTGATGCCACCACATCACCCACCTCCACCACAAATCCCGGGTATTCTGGTAGAAGACCGGGAAAAGGCGACCAAGTTGAAGGAACATGTCGCCAATTTGTGTCATGTCGATAATTTGAGGTAATTGTGTTGGAATGATTGAGCTATATAAAGCTGTGGTTGACGACTTGGCTAGGTTTATCGGAAGTCAACCGGTCAGCTTTGGCTCGCGGGACCTTGCTAGGCTAGAACGGGAAGAGTGAGTCTTGGCTTTGGATATCTTATTGTATTATAAGCTTATTTTAGGAAATTAGCTATTGGGTGTGCGAAAAATCGGACGGGATCCGTGTGCTGGTTCTCATCGTCACCTTTCCGTCAAACGACCAGGAGGTTTACCTGGTACGCACTCATTCAACCCATTTACAACGTCCTGTAAGCTAATCTAGCGCTAGATTGACAGGAAGAACAACTATAGGCAGCAGGATGGGCTATTCTTTCCGCACTACACAGACCCGCGACGACCACTTGGGAACACGTTGCTTGACGCTGAGCTTGTAGTGGACTATGACCCACAGACGGGACAGGTTCGTATTACACTTCGTCTATACTTAGGAGCAACGCTCATGCCGGCTGTCGACGCAGGAAACACTAAACTTGCTAGCTTTTGACTGTATGGTTGGAGACTTTCAAAACCTGATGTCCAAGTCATTGACATCTCGGTACGGGGTGAGTAACATCTATTTGCCTCACAGTCCAAGGCTGATGGGTAGCTACGAACAGCGTCTGAGGGAATGGGTTGGTAAACCGTATAACACTATGCTCAAAGAGATTCCTGCGATGAAAGATCGTCAACCGTTCGGGTACGTCTCTCCGCCTGTGCTAATCCCTAGTGTTGATATCTCCCCAGCTAATACACCCTTTCATCCCTCTCAGATTCCAGGTCAAAGAGATGGCACGATCATATAGCGTCGAAGCTGTCCTCACACAGACGATTCCTGCGCTTAAGCACGGCAACGACGGGCTGATCTTTACCTGTGCAGAATCAGGATACGTCATTGGGACAGACCAACGAATGTAGGTCTTTTCTCTACCCCATCATCCCTTGGCTCATAAAATTTGTAGACTCAAATGGAAACCTCCTTCTGAAAACTCGATCGATTTCAAGCTCGAGTTGCGGTTTCCACCGTTGGCGGGGCATCCTGAAGAGCCGGATTATACGGCCAAGCCCGTTTTTCAGCTGTTGGTGTGGACGGGGGGAAAGTCGTACGAGCATTTCGATACGATGGTAGTAGACGATGCGCAATGGGAAAGGTGCGGTGTTTTCTCCTGGTCATCAGCTTCATTCAATACCAAACGATTTAACGTCGCATAGTTGGAAAGCGTCTGGAGAGCAATACGACGACCGAGTAGTTGAAGTGACCTGGGATAGCGCAAACCAGAACTGGCTGTGGCACCGGTTCCGAGACGACAAGGAGCACGGGAACCACCAATCAGTGGTGAACAACATCCTGGAGAGTATCCAGGACGGGGTTGAGGCCGATCAGGTACGTCTTTACCTATCGCTTGGTTCTCACAATTTGACGACTTTGTTATAATAGCTAATCAGCCACGCGAACACCATACGAACAAACTGGAAAGAACGAGAAAAGGCTACGGCGTCGGCTGCATCTCAACCTCACCACCTACCACCTCATGCACATGGGCACGGTCCTCCGGGTCATTATGGAGCGCCCGGGTATGGGTCGCATGGAGGTCCGGCGTTTGTTGCGGGACTAAGGCGGTAATGGACAGCTTCGGGCCAACGAAACAGAGTAACCTAATGTTTTACGTTATTTATGGAGTGTACGTATGATATAATTTGCCTGTGCTTTCAACCAACACTACGCATTGCAGCGCATATTGTTGATCTTTGCTCCCACCTGGAAAGATCATTCCAAGAGCTACCGCCAACCTTTCAAAATACATATTTACGCGGAGCTCGCACTCAAATCTTGTTCAAAATTGGGATGCTAAATTTGGAGATATTTTTGTCGGCTTCTGCTTAGCCCTGTGAGGAAATAAACTTTGGGCCCCATCGTTTGTCTGGGGTGCTTTTGGGTGGCCTGGTTCCATTTCTCTCAGTATTTGGCGCTTACGGCTGCGCAGACCCTGATCGTCTTCGGCCCGGAGTGTCCTGTGCATGACCTAAGCTTCCCACGGTTGTTCTTTCATTGTTAGCAGATGTCCTGCGAGTCAGTTGAGATACGAAAACCTCGCATATATGATGCAAATGGGACAAGAGATGCATAGTGTCATCGCAGAAATGATTCTTGAAGACATTACACGCATCGGTAGTGAGATTAAAGTGCCTTGTATAATTAGGTGTTAAAGCTGGGCAAGCCCCCGTTTAGGCGCCGCCGCTAATTATGAGCCGGTCTTCGCCCTTTATTCAAACGCACTGAGCTCCACCAAGGCTTTTCCTGCCACCATTTCTACCACCAGATTTTTACGCCATTGCCGCACCGCATCCGTCTCTTAAATCATTGTTCACAGCTGTTCTAGACTGTAATTTCACTTTCGCTGATATTATTCTACTAAACCCATTCGCCAATGCCTCCTGAACTCAACACTAGCCAGGATGTCGCTAATAAGCCGAGTTCAGCAGGCCGTATAGCTCGCTCGCTTATACGCTTCTCACGCAATGCAGCAAATGTATCGCTTCCTGGGTTTGCTGAGCTGGGAGACACCGTAAAAGAGCTGGTCGAAGATTGGAAGGTTAGCTCCAGCATTCCTTACCAAGTGCTTTCCCATCTGGCACACCACTAATCTTTGGCGCCACCTATAGACAGCAGATCACAACGACGAAGAAGTCGCGTGGCTAGCTACGCGACTCGAAGACCTTTGTAGTCTCATACGTGAGTTTGATGTCGCGGAGCACCCCGATGTTTCCAATGCGTCGAGGTAAGCCGTCGAAGGCTTGAGTAGAGCTAGATGTTACGTGACTATCACTGCCGCCGACAGAAAGTTTCACGAGCTCAAAGACTCACTAGCCGAGAGGTTGAAGTGTCAGCCTCGGTCAGGAATACACAGTGCTGAACAGCAGCAGCACTGGTTGGATAACTTGAACCGCGAGATAGGCCAGGTTGTAGAAGCGACACTGGTTAGTTGCCCCTGTCTATTGGTTTATCGCGAGCTCCACCTGAGCGACCCTAAGCTACGATTAGCACTTGTACAAGCTCAGTCCAATAAACATGGTCCAATGGATAACGTGCGCCATTCTAGCTTTGGTGCGATTTCTTACGTCTCACCGATTTGAGTAGTTCCAGGTTATATCTGCTCATGAGATCACTGACCAGACGTTGGTACATGAGGAAACGCATCAGACTTCACTCACAACACCAAACGGGCATATCTCTTGGCCGTTACCGCCCGGCCGTTCGGTCGTCGTCAGCATTCGGCAGGGCCGTCTTGGAAAAGTGCCAGTGATGTACAAGACATTTTACTCATCCTCTGATAATGACGCAGCGGCCAAGGTATTGCTATTGAAGTAGCAAGTGACTACGAGAATTACAAGCTAACTATATGCGTCAGGTTGCAGAAGCAGAGCTAAAATATCTATCCAGATGTTTGTGTGTACTCCGGGCTCTGATTCTCACTATATGTTTACAGTGGTCACTAACCTATGACACGCTAGGCATCCAAATATTACAAGCACGATAGGAATCACGAAGGGATATGACGGTCTTAATGGTTATCTAGTTTCAGCGAGTGAGTTGCTTGTGTCATTGTCCACTTTGGAGCGGCTGTTGATGCATATTTCAGACGGTATACCACTTGTCCAGTTTTTATCCCAGGTGGACTCTGGAACCATTCTTTCTATATTTGTATGTAGCCTTTGGTAGTAGAATCTAGGTCGTGTACTCACCGTGTATGTCACATAGATAGGAGGCATGAAGGTTAGCTGACGCATGATCAGGGACCAATGGACCAACTGAGTTGATCGCCTTGCCGCTAATCAAGAGTGTTTATGCGGCTTATGTAGCAACAGGCAATAATCTTTCGTACATGATTGACGTACGAAGACTTCGAATCTGTGGCTAGAGCCGAGGGACTGATCGTGATTGCATTAGCCCGACCATGTCACTGTCAACTCCAATGGTCATCTTACAGCGTTCCCTACGCTGGAAGCGGACTCCCTAGAGTTTGGCATTTCTTTGTGTCTTGACTGGCTGGTGCGTGCTGATAATGTCGACTGGTGTTCTTGTGGCTCACTTAGGCCACTACGTGGCTATTCGATTTAAACAGGGGGATGGTGGTTACCTCATACCAAATCCAGCCACGCGAGCAGTGCTGACCATGTTTGGTGACAGTTTTAACGATATGCGAGTATATTCATCTTCTAATCAAACTCTCACCGGCGGAATCTTCGACTCTATTGAGGCATTGGACCAGAGGACCTTCACGGTGCTTGAGATTGCACGCCTAGCTGTCAAATACAAGATGTTGCCGAGTAGGCACTACCATTTTTGGCATATGGCAGCTGCCCCTCCATATACTGTTGGTCTAGGTGATTTCGGATACATTATAGACCAGAATCCAAGGGCCGTCTGGAACCCGATCGCACTGAAGCAAGCAGCTGATGTCGAGGTGTGTCCAGCTACATTGCTCCCACCATCCAGGTTGGGTACTTATTAGCGTTATTAATAGTTGTGGCATCTTACGTGTAAGTGCGGTCGCGCCAACCATGGACACGCACACCGGGAGGGCGATCAGTGGATCAGGTGAGCGCCCATCAGACCCACCGCATATATGCTAGGTAGCTTATTATCTGTATTGCAGTATTTCTCTGCACAATTGCGAGCACAACTGGTTCCGCTGGCAGAGCCAGGAAGAATCTGGTCGCGAATCCAGCGGTTTTTGCAATGAGTGGGCAAGGCAAGCGCGAGCGTTTCTACGCAATAATGGGATACGGGTGAAGGGGTCACGGTATTGTGTGTTGCCTATGTGTTATAATTTGTTCTAGATTAATTGATTTGGTTTATAGGCAGCAATATCACTTATATGTGTTTGGAGATTAATCGAACTGGGTCAATCCAGTTGCCCTCTGAACCGTTGTACTTTCATTGCAACCCCTTTATGCGTTCCAATACCCGATTGTTCTGGGGGTTTCTAAACACTAGCAGTGATCCGTACACCCCTTCTATAGACCCAAAAGAGGTGGGACTGGAGCTCGCCTATTTTGTGTAAGCCGAGTTTTCTATGGTCTCGTCCTACATAACAATGCATTGACGTGTATTCTACCAGCAACTATGAGACGTACTGCTTGTCGGATTTCTGGGACTACAAGTATGAAACGATGCTAAAATCAGGCCTCGCGTCGGTACCCGGTAGTTATCCAGGGTCGCACCTTCAAGAGGTGTCCGTGGATGAAACTACAGAGGATAGGCCCTACTCGTCACACCTATGAACTAGTTTTGCAGCGCATATATTTTGAATTTTACATACAAACTCGTGCGTTCAGGTTAGAATATATTTAACCTTTGGCCCAAGCTTCATAACAATTTGTAGTAATCGATGATCGACACCAAGATACCTAAAAGCATAAGCGATGCCAAACAAACACAGCCTCTTACACACCTAACTTCTCAGCCATCTGGCCCTTCAGCTCCGGTTTTGGGGGGTTAAATCCAAGGCTCCGGAAGTCTCCGGAGTCTCCGGAGCACGTGCTCCAGAGTGTATTTTGAGATAACGAGCCGCCCGGAGCAAATTGTCGCTCCGGAGCCGGACGCCCGATTGCCGACGTGTGTCGTGCAAGCCTTGCACGACACCTATGTTAGCATATTATTCAGAAACAGCAGCAGTGACGTCGATCTCGAGCTCTGGTTGTCCAAAACTGAATATCTAAGATAAAAAAAGTCCAGGGCCCAGATCGTAAAGCAGTATTTCTTATAGGGGAGAGGAGCTCGCGTACTTCGGAAACCGAGGTAACGATTAGCGCCGAGACCCGAGACACCAAATCCAGAACGGACATACCAAGCCTAACCGCACTACTCATATCCCTCGCCACACTTTACCCACATCGATCTGGTCGGCGACAAACTTGCGCATCGCTGCATTCAGCGAGGTGGGTCCACAACACGCCACGATAATCTCTCCACCAGCCTTTTCGACCTCGTCTGCCAACGTTCGCGGCAGCTTACGTTTGCCCAGCCTCGTCATCTCGGCCACCACGCCCACATCCTCGGCCTCGCCTTCGCCCATCTCAAGCATAGGCTCTTATAGTATCATACGTACTCTAGATTTTGATTGCGAACCAGGACAGCATTTTATTGGTGCTGTTCAGCGATGCCCAACGACAGTCAGGATGTGGTTGGTAGACCGACTTCGAGGGGCCTAATGGCTCGCTCCCTTGTACGTCTTTCACGCGGCGCGGCGAATGTACCTCTTCCCGGTTTTGCGGAGCTAGGGGACATGATGAAAGAGCTGGTCGAGGACTGGAAGGTTAGCTTCACCAGGCTTTGCAAAGCGCCACTTTCCCGCCTGGCGCATTACTAATATCTGGTATTACCCACAGACAGCAGATCACAAAAACAATGAGCTCGTGTGGCTAACTACAAGACTCGAAGACCTTTGTAGTGTCATAATTGAGTTTGATATGGCGGAGTACCCCGATGTTTTTGATGCGTGGAGGTAAGCAGCCGAAAATTTGAGTAACATTGGGTGCCATAACACTACTACTGTCAACAGAAAGTTCAACGAGCTCAAAGACTCATTGGCCGAGGGGTTCAAGTGCCGACTCAGTCTAGGAATACACAGTGCTGAACAGAAGCAGCGCTTACTGGACGGCCTGAACCACGAGATAGACCGGGTTGTGGAAATGACTCTCGTACGTTGTTCCTGTCCGCCGGCTGTGTCATCATTCTCATAGCGGTTTCAAGCTACGGTTAGCACTTGGGCAGGCTCAGTCTAGCAAACACAATCCGATCGAAAACGTGCGTCATTCTAGCTCCAGTGTATCTTTTTGTGTCCCTCATATTTGAGTAGTTCCAGGTTATCTATGCTCACGAGATCACCGATCAGATACCAGTATACAGTACCGTGTGTTTGAATGGGCCTATACCAGCAAGCGAGAAGATCTCTTGGCCATTAGCGCCTGACCGCCCAGTGGTTACCAGTAGCACTCGGCGGGCCCGTCTTGGAAAAGCGTCAGTGATGTACAAGACATTCAACTCGCGTTCTGACAGCGGCTTAGCTGCTAAGGTACTGTCACTTATCTACGAAACCTGCAAGCTAATGAAGGATGTCAGGTTGCAGAAGTAGAGCTGAAACATCTATCCCGGTGTTTGTACGCATTTCCTGTCTTCTTTTTACTTCTCACATATACATAGTACTTGGACTATTATGTGTTAGGCACCCAAACGTTGCAAAGATAGTAGGAGTCACGAAGGGATACGATGGGCTTAACGGTTATGTAGTTGCAGAGGGTAAGTTGTGTGCGTGACTGAGCGCTTTGAGATAGCTTATTACGTCACTTGTGTAGACGGCATACCGCTTGACCAGTTCCTGTTTCGGGTAAACTCTGGAGCTGCCCTTGTCAAATTAGTAGGTAACATGTATCAACAGAGTATGGCCCGTATATTCATCGCGCATGGGATGTAGATACGAGGTATTGACGTGAGTTGAGGTATGACCACTGGCCAACGGAGTGACAAAACTGATGACGCTACCGTAAACAAGGACCTACGTGCAAATACGATGAACAAATTCATGTACTACTTCAACGTACGGTTACTACAGAGTTGTTGACTGGAGTCGAGGGACTGACCTTGGCCATCTTAGTCCGATCATATCACCGTAAAGCGCGATGGCCAACTGACTGTGTTCCCTGTAATATCCTCGGGGGAGGGTGGGTGTTTTACAGTCCCCTACTTCAGTTTGTCGGTACGCACCTACAACAATGACTATGCTCACAGCTAACTCGAATCCGTTGTATGATTGTCTAATCTGACCAGGAAGATGATCGTGCTGCGTTAAATCCAGCTATACGGGAATTTCTGGCCATCTACTACCGAATGAAAGACTGCAGGGAGTTAATTGACAAATTCCATGACTCTGTCATGACGTTAGGATGGAAGCCGCTCACGGAGCTTGAGATGGCGCGCCTGGCCGCCAAGCACCAGATGTTGCCAGATTCGTGCGCCCGCTACTGGCAGGGACCGAACGTTCCTCCTTACACGGCCAATGTGGGAGATATCGGGTATGTTCTGAGTCAGGATCAGCGAGCCACCTGGAGTCCGATTGAGCTATCAAAATGCGCGCCTGGCATTCAGGTGCGTCTTCAAACGCATTAACCTATTCATGAGTGCTACTGAGGATCGCTCATAACAGGGGGTTTACGGATGCTGGTGCAATCGGGCTCAAGACAGGTGGGCATACACGGAAAGCGACGGGTGGATTAGGTAACTGCTCATCAAACGTAGTTTATACTGCTGGGTAAATAGCTGGCTGCATGACAGTTTTCCTGTGCACATTTGTGGGGCTTGTAGGGAAATTCGGATTTGGTGGGGGTTTTGCGCAGAGTCCAACAAAGTTTCCTATGAGCGGGCGAAACGAGTACGGGTATCTTTACATAGTGACGGGGTACGAGTAAAAGGGGCACGGTATTGTGGGCTGCCTTTATATCATCATCTGCTCCAGGCCGACGAGTTCAATTTACAGGTACCCGCGTCAACCATACTTTGTACATCAATCGCACCGGGTCAATTGAGTGGCCCCTTGAACGGTTATACTTTCATTGTAACCCTTCTATGCGTTCTAACCCCCAAGCATTTTGGGGGTTCCTGAGCACCAGCGCAGATCCGTGCTCCCCTTCAATAATCCCGGGAGAGGTGGGGCTGGAACTCACCTATTATATGTATGTTTGGTTTCTTGTGATGTCGTTTCACAAAGCAATACACTGACAATGGTCTATTAGCGATTATAGCACGTGCTGTTTGTCGGATTTTTGGGACTACAAGTATGAGGAGATGTTGCAATCAGGTCTGGGGTCGATACCTGGCAGTTATCCTGGGTCGTATGTCGAAGAGGTGTTGGAGGGCGAGGCCATAGAAGACGAGACTTGTGTGCCACCCCTGTGAAGTAGTTCTAGAGCGCATATATCGTAAATCTGTATTCCATACACAAGCGGCTCGCGCGTTTAGATTGGAATACATCCAACCTTGACCCAGGCTCCAAGATAGTTTGTACACTGCCGTGCGAGATTCTCCTAGGCCCTGGGTTTGATCGCTGTGGCCGGTTGCAATCCGTATAGCCGCCTGAAATAGGGAACAGGCACGGCTAGATTCCAGCCAGCAGATTTGAAATTCATTCCGTCCAGAATTCGACCTCTCGTGTTCCTGTAACAGACCTACTGTTTTTCTTCTGCCATCATTGCTGTCTGAGACCCTGGTACCGGCGTAACCCTATGCCTGAAGTGGCTTGACTTTTGTGCCTATTAGCGAGCTTGTACCTGAACCGGCAGCAAACTTGATATTCTTGTGACAAGCCACCCGGCACTCCCTCCAGGTCAGTGTTGTTACAGACCCCGTGGACCCATAAACGGGTCCGTTTGGTCGACCCAGTTCGTTGGCTGAGTCAGCAGTCA
>WSTH01000518.1:0-22636 GCA_019616345.1 Ceratobasidium sp. 395
GCGAGACGGAGATTAGATTAGATACTGGCGGGTAACCGCGCATATATTGTCCGTTAAGGCATGGTTATCGTACAAAAAACAGCTCATAATTTTTATCTACTTGTGCTATCATTATCAACCTAAGACCGTTGTCGTCCTCGCCACTTGTTCATCCGCCAAGAATTCGCTAAAATCCACTGTGGCGGTTTTGTTCCCTCACGTGGTCGTAGAACATAACCTGCCACACTTGGGTGTGCTTGCCCCCCAGTCCATCCAGCCCAGCGGCGCTTTGGGCTGTCTATGCACACCCAGTACTCATCTTCCATCTCCCCCGCATACCCCGGTGAGAAGTGTATGTCGCCTACCTCCCGATCCTTGATTGGTTGTCGTCCGATTCCGTCGTTAGAGAACGTCCACCGTCCAGAGGCTGGAATGTCTTGACTATTCGGCCTCTTTCTGAACGATAACACCCCTTGTGTTGACCCCCTGTGATACACATTGAGGAAGCTTAGGGACAGGGCATCTGAGCTAGAGCAAACCAACACTTACGTCCATTTACTTTCCCCAAGCAGTGTAGGATGTGAAGTTTCCCTAGTGCCATGCATCAGCGCTCCGTCTACACCCCGGGATAATAGCTACCTTACCGTTTCTCTTCGGCTGAGCAATCGAGGTACTGCGAGTCCCGCATCCTACCACTCTCGCTTAGAGCGGCGTTGAATTCGCTTTCAGCATCGCTCTCGCCATCTTCATAATCGTGACCATTAGGTAGATAGTTTGTTGCCTCTTCGTCAGGGTCACCTAGTACCTCAACCTCACTATCTTCTGCATATCGTTCGTCGAAGCTTCGGTTGGCATGTCTAGCCGAATGTCGAGGAGCGCTGGAAGTCGCGATAGGTAAGCTATTCCTTCGAGTAGAGTCTTGTTGAGTATAGGACTCCAATATTCTAGGTGCTGGCTTGAGTTTCGGCTTAGACTTGAGGGGAGAAGGCGATGGGCTTAGGAGCTGCAGGGGCACCTGCGACGACCCGCGTTTGGATGGAGTGGAACACCTTGGTAATAAGACGAAAATTAGGTTACAAGTCCACATGTATGTAACTAAATGCTCACCGTGTGGGTTCGAACAACAGTGGCCTTTTGGAACTAGCTAAGATACTCAGCGAATCGATGCTAAGAAACAAAGCGTCAGACGAATAAATCTCCGGCCTTTTGTATTACTTACTCGCCACTGCCGTGAGGCTCCTGTTTGTCGACCCAGCTCTGCACAGATAGTGACTCCGCTCTTCTAAGACCCCCCTCAGAGTAAGCGCACGAGTAGAGAAGACGCATGATAAGCCTACCTTTTTTGAAAGTGTCTCTGAAAAGTGGAGTTACTGCTGTTAACGGTGTTATTTGAGCTTCTTCATTCATTCGTACTCTCAGACTACTCACACAGACGAAGACATGGGGCTCGGGGAAGTGGTGTTCTTCGTAGAAGACCAGTCGAACAGCTCGGAAACCCCGTACGCAGGTGGTAATCCTTGCGGGATAGAATAGCGACCCTTCGGCAAAGGAGTAGAGCGGTGCGATGCGTGCGGAACTCGATCAACGGGCATAATGATGTAAAGAAAAAAGTGAATGAGGGGTGGGGCACTCGTAGAACAAGAGGCAAAGAAAATCGTAGAAGGCTGAACCCGAGAATATGAAGTGAGGAAGCAAGTAATGAGATTCGACGACCAGCGTAGGAATTATGGGGAGGTTCCTGGCCTCGCGGTCTTATTTATGTCGAGGGACGAGCCATGGTTTCGGCAACATGTGAAAATAGACGCATAATGGGCAGCCTAAATAGGCAAGTCTTTGTACTTGCGTCTCCGGCTAAACTTGCCCGAGCAAACATAACGCTGAATTAAACTCTCTCCTCGTGCTCAGCACAAAACCTTCTAGCACATTCAGCGCAAAACTTTCTTACCACCCCGCGCATATCCTTTGACGCGACTAGCCCACCTTTCGCCCTTTCTCCACGGAGTTCTCGCCCAGCAGCACCATCTTTCACTCTCAATATGTCGCTACTTGACACGCAGTCACAGCGATCGATTGTTGCCCGCTTCATGGGAGATTTGGCAGCCGCGCCACTAGAGAATGATGATAGTGAAACCCGCGAGACTCACCCCCCAGACACTGAAATGCCCGATGCTGAGCCACAACGCGTAGATGAAGAAGTTTGCGACCTGGAGCTTCAGCATATGGAGCAATCGTTTATTAGATACTCCCACTCACCATTCAATATCGCCGCTCTTGAATTTAATAGACAATCGGCTGGTCCCCTGAGCGCCCAAAATGCTCCCTTGGAGCTTGAAACACTCCTGCGAAATCTTTCACCGACGGCTTATTCAACCAAACAGCTAGAATATCGAGCCCAAGGCTACGAGGGCCTCTTATGGAATCTCAAGAATATGCAATGCCCGTCCAAAAACCTTGATACGCGCCGCGTAGACCTCATTAATGTGGTCTCGGAGGAACTGGATCGACTGCTGACCGCAGTGACCCACGAGCTTGAAAGCCAGGCAAACGTCGGAACGCACCACAATGGATTGCGCCGCATACATTTTGGTACGCATATACCCCAAATTATCTCACTAAACTCTGATTAACGACATCAAACAGTCGGTTCTAACCCACAGCGATATATTTCTCCGCTTGTTTCCGCATGTATCGTGCTGATTGCTATTATCCATTGCATGATGGGCGTAGCACGGGATCACTGCAACCTCATCCTGAAATGCTTACGCTGCATCCTGCGGACGGCTGCAAATATGCAGAGCACGAGGGCACAGATTTTCGCTTCCAATCACATCGATCCGATTCCAACCACTTTACCTACGGCTCTTAATTATTTGGGATTACAAGACGGTCTTGATTTTTACGTTGTATGCCCATCGTGCGACACCCTCTATAAAGAAGACGACGCGACCGAGATTCCCAAGAAGTGCTCTTCCGTTAACCTCAATGGCGTACTTTGCGACGCCGAACTATTGACCGAGCATTACCGCGGCAATCACACATGGAAAACACCGCTCCGTCGTTTCAGTCACCAACCTCTAGAATGTTGGCTAGCCAGGTTTCTTATTCGTCCGGATATCGAGGATATGCTCGAGTCTACATGTCCCTTGCTTCAAGAGACTTGCGGCGACATCTGGGGTGGCTGGTACATGTCGAAATTCCCTGGAGACGGCAAAAAGAGCTTCTTTGACTGCCCAGCCGACGAGCTACGCTTATCTTTTCTAGTATACCACGACTTCTTCAACCCATACACGAATAAAATCGCGGGCAAGCAGCGGAGCGTTGGGCTTATAATGATGGTATGTCTCAACCTTCCGCCCGAGGTCCGCTACGATATGAAGAACATATACGTGACGGCCATGTTACCCGGTCCGAAGGAGCCGACACTAGATAACATCAACAAATTTCTTCGGCCAGTTGTCGACAATCTCTGCGAACATCACGATCCCGGCGTTTATATTTCTAAGACACATAAATATCCGAAGGGGCGCAAGGTTCGCAGCGCTGCGCCAGTCTCCAGTATGGACATTGTGGCATCCCGGGCGTGGGCTGGACTTGGTTCACACTCCCACACATGTTTCTGCTCCTTCTGTAGCGCCACTCTGGGTCGGATCGACGATTTCAATCTGTCTCATTTCTCCGAGAGATCGATGAAGGACTATGCGACCTATGTAGATATCTGGAATAATGCTTCGAGCTTAGAGGCTCGCCATGAGGCGTGGATCAAGCACGGCGTACGCTATACTGAATGGTCGCGCTTTCCTTGGTATAATCCCCACACAGATACGCCAATCGCACCACTACATTGGATAAAGAACATACTTGAAAAACAGATCCGAGAGAACATGGGATGCAGCACTACCGTTCGTTCTGGCAGACCACTAGCGCCACCACCGTTGTCGCGTTTACTCACAACCCAGGAGATGACTTGGGGTCTTCTTGCAATGCTCCATCTAAGCGATGAGGACTTCGAGAAAACGAAACTTCCAGAGCCGATGCTACGCTTCTTATGCAGATCAAACGGTATATTTGAGGCTGGACTTGCCTCGAAGAGAATGATAGACGATTTGAACGATTGGGTATGTGGTTTAACTATCACGGCTTGAATTAGTTGATCTTAAATGTGTTATTATAACGGTAGCGTAAACAGAACAAAGTTCTTCACGCTGACGGTAAGGCAGTTACACCGGAGGTCAATAACGCAGTGTCCACAGCGAAGGCAGAATACCATCTAAGTCGCTCCAAGGACAAGGTGAATTCGGCATTCTCCAATGGATCGACAGTCCCAGCTCTACAAAATCTCTGCGATAAGTTCTCACTACCGCGGAAAAAGGAGGATAAGAAGGCAGACTTAATGAAGCGCCTGGTCGACTATTATTCCGTAAGTTCCCTACAGAGTTGGGTTGGGTTGTCCTGAGTCTAGCGTAGAAAAACGTCAAGATTGTTGAAATTCCGGAGGTTGAGCGACCGGGAGGCGACGGGCCAATCCTTGGAATGGAAAGGGTAGCTGAAATTAAGAAAGATATGAAGCGAACTAATATTCCCAGCTGGCTCAAGAAACCGCCCATTAACTTTGCTACGGTGGACCACGGAAAACTTGCTTCGGAAGAGTACAAGTCTCTGGCTCTTGTGTCGATTCCAATAACTTTAATCCGCCTTCGTAGTACTGTCGAGCCGGAGATTCAGGAGTATTTTGATCATTTCATCCACTTGTCTGTGGTGATACGAATTCTCTCTTATCAATCTTTAACCGACTACGACGTCTCTCTTTTCGAATTTCACTTCCTGGAATACGTCAACTCTTTGAAAAGGCTCTACCCCTTCAACAGCATTACTCCCGTTCAGCATCTTGGTTTGCATATACCGTATTTTTTACGAAAGCTGGGGCCTAGCACGCGATATAGCGAAAATACATGTGAGATGTTTATCGGGATGTTAGAGGAAATATCAACAAACTCGCGCATTGGTATGTCCCGAATCTCAGGTTCTCAACCCTGCTCTAACGATGCCTTGGTGCAGGGCAACTGGAGCAGACTTTACATCGAGAGCTAATAATGGCGGGCAATCTCAAGGCCACAACCGATCGATGGAATTTCTCTGAGGTTTTGCAACCTTATGCAGACATCATCGGAAGCTTCTTAGAGACGCGATATGCTGGTAGCGAGAGACCCGCCTCGACAGCTTGGCATACAAAACACAAAGGCGAGGCAATGGTTATCGACATGCCTACTTACGAGGCATTATCACTCTGGGCGCATACAAACAAAATCCGTAATTTTACTCGACGCCTCCATGTATGCGAACAATTGCGCTGGGGTCACGTGGTGTATCGGCCCTTCACAGAGTCTAGGAACGATAGCGCCATCTTGTTTCGACCTCGGGGAAGCTCAGTATCAGTTGCGGGACGCATCGAAGCGATTTTACAGGAGCCCCAAGATACAAACTCGGTATTGAATCAACCCCGCATTATCGTGTTGGCTCGTCCATTCATTCCACTCTCGCCCAGAGATGCCGCGCACGACCCTTACAGGCATCATCCCATAGTCGGTACCCAGCGATTGAATGTTATGGGTCTTGTTTACGACTCGCTTGACGAAAATCATGTGCATATAATCGAGCCGGAGGACATCGTTACGCAGGTAGCGGTGTGTAGTTTTGAGGACCCAAGCGGTCTATTATCAAGAGAATGCGTGGTCATAGTGGACATCGATATGGTACGTGATTAACCATGGCTTTATGCAATATTCTAACGCAAGCTCTAGAGACATATCTTCCATTCGTAGCACATTATTGTATTTACAACCGAGCCTTGCAGTACGGATAGTAATCCAGACTAACAATAACTAGACAAACAGTTTCTCAAAAAACTGGTAAACGCACAAAAGTGCAATCAACACAGAATTCGCAGGAGCTTCCCAAGAAGCCGGAAGATAGAAATTGATCTAGGATTGAAGTTTTAGAACCAAACGAATACGGGCTTTGAGCAGAAACGTACCACATAAGCTCCGGCATAAGCAAGTTTATCTCCAAAGGTATCCGCATCTTTGTTGACGGTAACAGTCGCGGGATCCTCGGAGCTTGCAGCACGAAGGTACGAGGGCAGGTACGAGGGCAGGTACGAGGATAAGTACGAGGATAAGTGCGAGGGCAAGTACGAAGGCAGGTGCGAGGGCAAGTACGAGACAAAGTACGAGACAAAGTACGAGAAAGAATGGAAGAGTAAGAGCAAGAGCAAGTATACAAGAGCCAGGAGAGTCAGTGCGACAGCAAACAGGAACTAGTTCGCGTCAGTGCTTGTTGTGGATATAATGCAACCTAAAGGCGCACTCACAAGCAGTCGCAGATAGCTGACACGCGTGGGATGGGAACACATCGTAGGCCCTGGGCCCATCAATCCTGTTTCCTCCATTCGCTTCAAAAATCCTATGTATGCCAGGCTAGTCCGGACGGGCGAGGTGTTCCCTAAACCTTGGCGTTAGACAATTGCGCGAGGTCGTCCGAGACAATACTCACTAATCTCAAACTCATACTTATCATTGGTAAACGAAATTATGTCGGGGCGCGTTGTTTCAGCGTCAGGGGCAGCTGCGATATATAGTTGTTGTCCATACACCTACGTGAACGTCTGACATCAGTGATCGCTTATCGGGGCGAAGGAGGTGCTGGACTTACGGCGATGGCTTGAACCTTATTATTATTGTCTAGCAGATAGTATGGTGAGAATATGATTCGGAAATCGCAAAAGAATACGCACTGAAACCCTTGCCCGCATACCTCTTTCTCCCGATGATATCAACAAAATAGAGTCGCCCGTGAGAAGTCCCTACGACGATGTTATTCGTGTCGGTAATCGCCATAGAAAGGGCGAGCGGGGATTCGTGGTTGGAGAAATCGTAAACCGTTGGAGTGTGCATGACAGGTCCGCACTCTTCCAAGGCCCAATAAATGAGCTTGTGTTCGGGCGTCAAAACAGCGAGATAATGTTCGCCTTTAGAAATTGCACATTGAGCGCTGTGCAAGTCATGTTAGCGCATGGCAGACGTGGGACGAGACGAATCGGGGCGTACATCTTATGGTCATAACTGGCTGCGATTATCAGCGACTGGGGATGATAAATTCCGTAAACACTAAAAGTTACAATCAGCCATGAACAAAGAGTAAGAACCATCGAAAGATACACTTACATTAAGCCAGAGAAAGAACCAACGACGAGGTTAAGCTTGGCGGACCCATAGAACGCCAAACAAGTGATAGACGAGAGGCTTTCCACACGGCCGACCACCGCAAAGTCATTTGTTTCGCCAGGAATATCATTTTGGATACTTTTTGCGCCGATACGTTGCACGATGGTCACATCGCGAGCGGTCGAAAATGCAAGGCATTCGTAAGAGGCATTGAAAGCAATCGCTGTGATAGGCCCTGCCGCGGTAGGTTGCAAGGGGCTCCCAGCTAGGTGCATGGATTTAAGCGTTAGGACATTTTCCTCCTAAAGCAACTCTCTATCAGCTCATTACCCAGTCGATAAGTACGCGCTACTTGCCTCATGCAATTGAAGTTGCCCCAAGCGAAGGCGGCCATCGCTAAAGCCACCATAGAAAGACAGGCCCGTAGCCCAAACAAGGGATGTCGCCCAGACGTCGCCCGTGTCAACAACCGCGTACGCGCATAGGTTCCAAGTGTCAGTCACAACCAGCAATCGGCAGAATGAGAGATTCGAGCTGGTTAAGATCCATCGGCCACCGGTAGAGACCGCCATTGCGCAAACGCTAGATGCGTGAGGAGAGTTTCGTTGGTGGAGTCGCTGGTATTTAACCTTGAAAGAGGAGGAGGGTGCAGTAGACATGGCGAGATTGTGATACTAAAACGCGCACCAAGCAGGTTAATTTATACCTTCGACGGTCAACCATGTTTGACGAATGCAACGTTTCGATATCAAGATGAGCAGGTAGCTGGACTGTGTCACAAAGGATTCACAAAGCACAGAGCGTCGAGCCGAGTGCGAGAGTTCAGTTGCCTTTCCAATAAGGACGCACGACGGAGCGCCAAAACAGAGCGCGAGAGTTTGCCGACTTTTTCCGGTATCAGAATATACAGAACTCAGACCGAGCGCGAGAGTTTGCCGACCTTTTCCGACTAAGAACGCACATCAATCCGAGAGCTCCGTGTCAAGATCCAAGACAGACAATAGTCGAGTTGTAACGCGCTCAAGCGTAGGCTCGAACACGTGGATGTTAGAGTTCTCCAGGCCATTTAATACGAGCCATTTAGCTGTCGATAGCCATTCAACTGTCGATAGCCATTCAGCTGCTGATTCGCCAAGGCACTTCGATCAAAGGATTATCCGACGTGAACGCAGCGAGGACGACAAGATCAGCCCAGCAAGTGATATTACGGAGTAGAGCTCTAGATTTTTACGTTAAGCCGAGATAATATACGACTGATTGATGGACAGTGATTGGTTAGGTTCGGCGGCTCGGCTGAATTTGGACAAAACATCGCAAGTTAAGTCAGGGCCGAGAACCCCACAGGAACGGGTTGGTGTTATATTTGGACATATTTAGGCTTTCGGCGCTTCCGAATCTCCATCTCCAAGCGCCTCGCAACCCACCCCGGGCAAGAAGTCATCCGCCTTTACGAGCGTCGGCGAACAGAAACTGGCAGTGTTTTAGATAACCCATCGCGCGAGCGTGAAGTGTAATCGGGGATATAGTGCAGCACTACGTATCTACCAGCGGCACTAGGGTTCAGAGAGCAGGACGAACTGACTCCAGCATATATGCTAGCTAAGGAGATAAAGAGTGAAGTAAAATCAAGAGCCCAATATGTCTAGTCTCAAACAGTTAGCCCGACGGGTAGCCAAAGTGTAGTGTGACGCCGTGGGTGCCAGCGAGACCGGCGTCATACGGGACCACTCGAGGCGTGAAGATTGAATAAAACCGGAGACGTTTGTATTAGTACAAAGGCTTTAGCCAAGCTATTTACACGGCTCTTTACATGACAGGCATGAATACCCATACAGGGGCACGTCTAGATGAGTAATGGCATAGCATAAGCTCAGAATACGACGGATGGCGATCTCCAAGGTTCCAAGCGACCCAACCACGTCCAGACTTACACTCCCTTATCGCACAGCACACGAAGTACGCGTATCCCCTAACCTCGCCTGGGATAAAATGAACATCGCCAACTTTCCGGTTCTGGCAGGTAGAGAGAGGTTCTGTGCGTGAAAACGACCACTGGCTCCCGATTTGTTGCAAGACGCCAAGGTAGGACGGAAGTCCCATATAGGTTATGTCGCCATACCTCCCCCCACTGATGATGTAAATTAAGCGATATAAAGCCCTAACAGTATAAGAAACTTACTGCCAGTCGCCAGGCCGTACGAGTCGTTCGTAAGGTAGATAGCGGACGGAGGGGGAGCGATACCGCGATGCAGCCAAACCGGTCGAACGCACATGAGAGACAGGGAAAGTAGCCGGCGTACGAGAACCGGAGTGGTTAAGTCTATTGGGTGGAGTCTGAGGAGGGCTTTTCGGAGACGTATTAGACCTAAATCAATCACATTTGATTCAATGGCCACGTACTTAGGTGTGAGGTCCGTGTAAGAAATCGAGCGGGGAAGGGAGGTAACTTGAGTAGGTCGAATTTCGCCCTCTTCCATCGACTCATTTGCTTTATAATCTTCCCCGTCCGACATTTCGGTATCCTGATCAGACTTGTTCGCCGGTTCTTCTCCATCTAACATCTCAGTATCTTCAACCGTCTGGATAAGACCATCAACCTCTGCCTCAGACGCATCCAAGTGGGAGTCCGATTGCGACTTATCGTCCTCGTCGTCAGAGTCGTATTCGCCAGACGTGCAGCTGTTGGGCGTATCAGCCTCGTCGCTAGAGCCGTGATCACTAGATGTGGGACTTTTCAGCTGGTCAGCGAGACGGCTAAGCTGCTCCGTGGGTTCTCTCACCTCAAAACTATCCCATCTCGCGACTCCCAAGTCGAGCCCTCAACCCAATTTTTGCAGTACACAGCGCTGGGCTTGTTCGTAGGCGAGTACAGCTCTTTCTTGAACCCGTATATAAGGTCGAGGCAGAGAAGGCTCGGCTCACTTGTATTGTTGTCAACTTCAGTCAAACTAACCATTTCATTCGACTTACAGCGAGAGCATCCAGTCAGGGTCATCTGAATCTAGCGATCTATCGCTAAGGCTTTCCTCGCTAGATGAACCGAGCTCGGCGAAGTAGAAATTCATCAGCCTACGCGGCGATGATGGCACCTCTACTGTGTCGCTCCCAGAGAATGACATAGTGAAGAATCAGGGTAGTTGATAAATGTGTGATTAAACGAGAGGATCTGGGTCTCAATCAACAGCCTCCTGCTAGATTTATATTGCAGAGATTGTAGCGCTAACATCTAGCTTAGACTCTACTAAAACCTAACACATCGCCGGGGACAACGGAGCTAGAAAGGGTCCGAGGTTTTAGTCTCGTGGCATGACCCCTCTTCGAATGAGAGGCACTCCTCGAGCTTTCGTGAATCGGCTCTTGTCCGATTTGCCGATCAAAACTTAATTCACTGTCCACTCTCCTTCCACCCTTGGGAGCATGTTTTCTTTTCAGATAAAGAGCATTGACGAATGCTCTAAACCTTGTTTACTGGCGTAATGCGTAATTGGCCGATAGCGCGCAACTTGATCATACGCGCGAGTAAGAGTTGGACGGGTCTATATATGCGTTCCATATGTGCGTTCTATATATGCACCGTTTTAGCTTATATTGTGTGTCTACCGCCTGGCTTCTGACTGGAAGGATGTATATCAGCATATATTGATTGGCTGGCCGCGTCTTTTTGTATATAGTCTAAAGAATAACAACTAACTGTTTGCGTCTATTTCATCTGCTCATGTTACTCGCGCGCCCACCCGCGCGCATTCTCAGGCGCCCATTTGCGTCTACTTGCGGGCCTACTTGGGTCTGCCTATGTCTACTTGCGCGTCTGCTGGCGTCTACTTACGTCTACTTATGTCTACATACATCTACCTACGTCTACTTGGTTGGCTGGCGCGCCTAATTGCGCGCCTAATTGCGTCTACTTGCGCGTCTACTCGGATCTACTTGCGTCTAATCGTGTCTACTTGCGTCTGTTCATATATAATTGCGTCTACTCAGATCTGCTTGCGCGTTTATCTACGTCTAATCAAGTCTAATCACGTCTACTTGCGTGGCATACTCACGTCTACTCGCGTGTATATTTGCGTCTACTTGCGTCTACTTGCGTCTACTTGCGTCTACTTGCGTCTACTTGCGTCTACCTGTGTCTACTTGCGTCTACTGACGAATTACATAGCTCGGTTGGCTTCACTTTGTAGGTCTCTACTTGTACGCATGTCTAACTTGAATCGTGCTTGGTATCTCCAAATGCACGTTTTTCGCGTGTCTATGATTTGATGTATGGGTCGGAGCCGGCGGAGATACGTACCCGGTGCCGAGCCAGGAACAGCCTGGCGCTTGCCTGAGCACAAAGCGCGGAGTTCTTCGGCTTGTTTCTGTTCACCTCGTTCCCTTTGCGCGACTTTGGCTTGCGCGCCCGCCATGTTCTCATTACGTCGCGCGCAACTTTTTCCGTGACTATTTTTTCCTGCTCCGGCCGGTGGATCGCTCTTGGGGCTTTAGAGTGGGGGTCACCCTCATGCGTGAGGGCATGGTTTCTCTCAGAGTTTGCTTGATTCACTTGCACTCGACTCTAAAGCGTACCTTTGTATCGCACCAATCGACCACCTCTGTTCGAATCCACTGTCTCTTAAACGAGTTATGAAAGGCCTTGCATATGGAAGATATACCTGACCCGTGAGCGAGTTAGAGCAAACCCTTCTACCCCATGTCCGGCCTTTACTCAGAATACCGAGCGCTTTTCAGTATCAAAACTCGTCAGCGTGGGCGACCAACAGCTCTGTCTCTCTCGCCGACTGGACGCTGGCTCTGCTCTGCTTCAGATTATGGCGATCTCTTGATCCAACGTGCTTCTCAAGACTACATATATTGTCATGTTCGAATGGATCGCTCAAACCATGTTACTGCCGTTATTTGGGCTACAGACTTCCAGATCATCCTAGGATGCTTCAATGGAGTCGTGTACGTTGCTACCCTTATAACCAATCCAACTCCGGATGTAAGTTCAACTCATCAAAGATACACATATAACGCTTATTAATTGTGCTGTAGGAAGATAGGATTAAAATCAGGGGGCTTATAAGCGACATCGTCTCACCGATTCGTGCCCTTGCATACGATAGCAACCGCAAAATGATTGCATTGGGTTACCCTGGCCATGTTTCTGTCTGGCGCTGGGCTGCTGGCGAATACCGTAAGCACGTCTGGAGAATGGTCGATATATTCGCCACAAAAATTAGCGGTACCTCGGCGGGGGTGAACTCGTTGCATTTTTTTGGAGCAGACAAGGCCCTGCTGTTAGGATTGGACTCCGGTGTGATGTAAATGCTAACGCTTATCGTTTTTGTCTGTACTGACCTTTTGCGATAGGATCTGGCGTGGAACTGGCGAACTCAAGCTGGTTAACATGGGACTCCGGGCCTGTCGAATGTGAGTCTTACATATGTCGATAGTACGCGTTTTTACCAGGCTTCCTGTCACCTAGCGGCGCTGCTGCGGTATCATCCGATGATTCTTTTATGGCCATTTCAACGCTGGATCGTTCTATCTTTATTTGGCCACTCTCACCCCAAGGGCCAACTGTCTCTCTAACTCGTGAATATTTGCTTGAAAGCGGCCTCGAGTGGCACAAATTCGAGCCCCATACACCGGTTGCAGTGACCAGTAATCTTTGTGTCGTTTGCGGTACACTCGACGGAATAATCGCAGTACTTTCGCAGAGCGGAATCTGCCTTCAAAAGATAGAAAATGGTTAGTGTTTGTTTTTATAGCGAATTCACGTATATGCTTACTGGCGCCTTCTTGTAGAAGGATACTGTACACGTGGTCTAGCGGTACGCATTGTTCTAACTTTATTGGATCTTATCGATACTTATGCGTGCTATCAGGCTGATCGAGATATGATATTTGCGGCTTTCACTTCAGCCGTTGGCTATACCACCATCAACGTTTACTGTAATAGCCGCGTGCGACATGAAAACTTGAAAGGTATTTTTCAACTTAAGTGTGCACACTTTTTTTGACGATTCTGGAACCAGGTAAAACCACCTCGCAGTCAAGATCCGAACGAAAAACCCATTTTTACCAGTTTAAAAAGGTATATCGATCACCGAAAGTAAGGGCATACTCCAAGATCGAGCGCTCGTGGAACGTGAGTGCCATCATCATATAGTCTAGGTTTAGTTCGTCTTAGATTTTGTTGTAGTGCTTCTACGTATTCTTGCCTATGTTTTTATATCTCATGATATGGGGATGTGTAAACCTGAGCCGCGTCCCAAGTTGCCATCCATTCTGTGATCTGTCGGTTTGAAGTTTCAGGCCAGTTTGTAGATATAATGTAAAATCAATGCCCGATGTAGATAAGATTAGATTAAATTACGAGGATCTGTTGGGTGACATAATGATCACCCTACCGCCCACCACCACACCCACTCCTTTACCTTCGTGACTCTAAGATTCGATTGACGGAACTCAAGGTCCTGCACCGTACTGTCTTGGCACGCGAGCTCAGTAGATTCCTCCCTCCTTTGATTAATGGAATATCCGGGCTCCTGGCCGTTTTGTCGGAAGAAAGATGGCTGCTCATTCTTACGGAAACGACGTCTCGGTCAAACTCTACCTTGTACCAACTCGTTTTTCATTTCGCGAACCTGCGCGCCAGGGCACCTGCTTGAACAAGGCTCGAATTAACTCTGAGGAGGCTTGGGTCCTGGACGTAGCACCAGGTCGTATATAGGTATGTGTGTCGGCTTGCCTACCTTGCTAACATGTCTCTACTCAACGACCTTCCGCCTCATGGCTCCGTAACCCGATCTCGTTGTGATTCAATATCGGCATCTTCAGAAGCGTCGTCTGACTTTGAAACCAAGTCCGGATGTTCTGACGATGATCGCCCAGTTCTCGATGCTGCCACGCTGCTCTTGATCCTGCAGTCTCCCAGGATTTTCCCCCTCGACTTAAGTCAAGCCAGTGACTTTGGTTCGGACACGGACGACGAACGATCAACCCTTCAAAATATGCCCCCAGACTCTAGTTCTAACAACGGCCTTGAGTCGCCGCCGTGAGTACATGTGCTTCATTCTCTACGCAATCTTACATATTGTCTTCCAGGCACGACGAGAGTTTTCGACGTTTTCCTCTTTACGAGGAAATTGATGCGTCGTGAGTGACATACAACGTGTGCGTGGTTATTGGCGCCACGACTGAGCCTCGATTTTTGTAGCTGCATAAGATGTGGTTGCAGAGATCGGCCTTGCGATTGTGATTGCATTTGCAACTGTAGCTGTTCGGAATGCATGGGTTACGATAGCTCTGGTGATAGCGTTTCTTCGTACGTACCGTAAAGTTATTTTTGGCACTGCTCTGACGCCTACTCAGTGGCTCCTGTGATCAAGACGATCAAGACGACCAAGACGACCAAGACGACCAAGACGACCAAGACGACCAAGACGACCAAGACGACCAAGACGACCAAGACGACCCAGGCGACCAGCTTGCCGATAGCGACTCCGAGCCTTGCATGTCGCCTGACGTTCTCACCCAGTAAGTGCATCGTTTCCTATACAAACAAAGCGACTTTTGAACCCTCTACTGTCTAGCAGAGCAGACGAGACCAGGGATTTTACCCCCTTTGATCTTCACGACGATTACCATTCACTAGGCTTCGAGAAACTGCATACCCCCGCTCCTATTGATACGCAAAACCTCACGAATTCGGAGCCATTATACGACAGTAGGGGTCTCGCAAACACATGTCCCCCCCCTGCTCCTAGTCGTGCGAGCAGTGCACTCGTGCTTCGCTTCAGCTCCCCAAGTGCGCGCCATCACCCATACGGGCGAAGCATGAATCTTCCGTACTAAGACAGAATGTATTTTTATGAATGTATGTAAATGTGCTACTTTAACGAAAAAATCCAAATGTTTGGCAAATCCCAAAGAAAAAAGTCGAGTTGTTGAAATTCCCACATGCTCCTGAACGTAATTGGTTCAAGCGTGATTGATCAGCCCCAGAAGCGCCGGCACCAGTCCCCAATCTCGACCCAACCTTTGAAGTTATTATCACAACTCTATTTTGATTTTTTGGCACTATCGACTCCCTTCATGAGTACTTTGAACTCTAGGTCTCACGCCCTTTTCTTTGGCGCGCTGAACTCTAGGTCTCGCGCCCTTTTCTTCGGCGCGTTGCGCGTTTGGTCTTTGATTTTCCTAAACGCTCAGTCGTGGCATATATTACGGCCGTCGGACCACTAGGGTAAGTCAGCCATCTACACTCCCGTCTTTCTAACACACGCGCTGGTTCGCGTTCACACTTACTCCTCTCGCTTAACATTTCTTTCCGATTCTCTCATTCTTTCCTCAGTTCCTTAGTATCACGATGTCTTTCTCACGTAACCCCAAGTATAATAAATACGCAAAACATGTAAGTGTAGCATTTGCTCATCAAACAAACTCTCAACTTTACTTACCTATGCGATAGCTTCAAACGTGTGTTGAGCAATGGGTATATTTCCCTCTCTATCGCAGCTTCGGTTACTCATTTCTACGATTAAGGATGAGATGAGCGTAGGGACACCTTCAAAGAAGGTACGCGCCTTAAGGAGTGGTTTTGGTATTACTAACTGGATCTTGAACACGCAGCGCAAGCGCGAAGGGGCCCCTAAGTCCACAGCTTCGACTTTCAAAGTACGGCCCCCTGTACCTGGTGGCTCGGCGCCAGCAGCTCCTAGATTATCCGCCGGTTAGTTCCATTTTAGTCAGCTTGTTCTAGATTCTTGCAACATAAACACCCTTTCTCGTAGGTTTATCGCAGAATATCAACGGATCTGGGGGAGGGCATCGGTCACGAGATGTATGAAACCATGGTTGTATTGGGCCTCCAGAATTAGCTGACAAGTGATATAGAAGTTCGTTTCAGATACGCTCAAAACGGCTGCATCTGTTGGGGAGGGCGGACGTAATGCGGACATACCAGAAACGCCTGCCCAGCCGAGGGCGACTCAGACGGGGTCATCGGCTCAGGCAGGACCGTCAGCTCAGATCAAGACACCCCAGGCGGGACCGTCAGCTCGGACTAGGACGCCCCAGGCGGGATCGTCGGCTCAGGCAGAATCACCAGCTCGGGCGGGATCGCCAGCCCAGGCGAGATCGTCGACTCGAGCAGGGCCATCGGCCCGTCCGGCGCCAGCTCCAGCTCCCCCGGGCGCAGACGGCGCTCCAGATGCAAAAATGGCGGACCAGTCTGACAGTGACGACGAACTCGAAGGAGAAACTCCTGGAGAAACCGCGTACTTGAAACGACTCAAGGATATATATTCGAAACAATCTGACAAAGTAACACAGGTATGTTATGAGCATTATAAGTTTGGTCATGAACTAACGATTTGCCGACCGTATTTAGCAAGCCCTCCTTGCCGTCCTCGAGGAGCTTTCACGTGAGGCCGAAGCAGATAAGCGTGGGAAGAAACGTGGCAAGCGGGGGGCAGATTCGGAAATCCCTTGGAACCAGGACGATGATTATTATTGCACTGACGGTCCGCGACGTCGCGAAAAGCAGCGGGTTGCTCTTTCAGTAAGTTATCTTATCATTCGTGGTCTAGGTATCTTACTATGCCTCAAAAAGGGCTATATTCGGCTAATCCTCAGTCAACTCCTGAAGTTAAAAGACAACAAAACTCCTTTACCTCGTGGACCGCCCCCTGAGGTCGCCGCTCCCACTGCCGCCGCGTTCTATATAAAGTGGGACGAGTCCGAGAAATCGGAGTTTAATGCAATCGCGGCAAGAATCGTTGCCCTCCAGGTTTTCAACGACTACCCTTCCATTTGCGAGGTGGATCAGATCCATGAGATGGCCACCTGTCATATAAAATACTTACGTGCACGATATCGACGCCAAACCATCCCCGAATATATCGCGAAGGAGACGCGACGTCTCCTTTCGTCTAGCGCAGGCACTCGAAAGCGGACTGTAAGTATTCATTTCATATTATATGATATATATTTAAGTTCGTTTTTTACAGCTCTATGGTCACCGCTTGCGCATCATCAACGCAATACCTGCGCTGGCTCGACATGGCCGCTTGATCGAGACGCTGGGTTTAGAAGGGACTAGCTCGGACGAGGAAGATCTTACCCGCGGTCGCGGGATCTACGTCGTAAAACGCCCAATTCAGTTATCCCAGCAGGTCACCGATCTGAAACGGTGAGCACTTTTATACGTAGATCATGTCTGTGGAGGGTTCCCATTCCGGTTTGTAATAGACAGCTGGACCTGGCCCACTACAACCGGTTCAAGGGCCCGGGAAGTAAGGGCAACCAAGTCCGAAGGCGCATCGATGTGCCTGGCGTTGAAAGTCGGCGTAAGCTTAGGATACCTGGTCTACCTATCTCGTGCATGGATCCTGGTTGGCTTGCAACCCTTACCGACGTTCAGAAAAGCCTGTACGAGTTCCGCGATTTACAGTATGATTTTTCTTTTCCGCAAGAACTGCTTGACCCCTCTGGTTTCTGACGTCGTAAACGCGCCTAATCTATTGCCTCCAATGTACATCCATTTCCGTCTTCCATACCAATGCCAAATACAACCCGTTGATCCACGACTGCTGAAATTATTGCGAGAATCACACGCCAAGTTTCAGCACCGCATCTAACCCCGTAAGTTAGCCTTTGTTGGGCACCAACTAGACGGCCTGCGCTCGACTTTAAAACGCAGATCGCGGTACGTATTACATCCATACTTGCTATGCGTATTACCTGGCTCTCCGGTCTATTCTGCCTTGTACTGGGGGGTGCTTCTTCCGTGCGCGACTCACCAGACTATGGAACCGTCATAGGAATCGACCTCGGCACTACTTATTCTTGTGTCGGAATTTACCAAGGTGATCGGGTCGACATCATACCAAACGAGCAAGGAAATCGCATAACCCCTTCTTGGGTTGGCTTCACGGACAACGAGCGACTGTGAGCAGCAGAATCGATCATGTGACCCCACGCGTGTTATTGATATCTAACCTCCCCTAGAATCGGTGATACTGCGAAACAAGCGTTTCACTCCATCCCATCGCAGACTATATTTGCCGCAAAGCGACTCCTCGGGCGCCATTACGATGACGACCAACTCCACGAAGATATACGACACTGGCCGTTTAAAGTTGTCAATAAGAACGGACGGCCAGCAGTTGAGGTCATCTTCCGGGGATCGCCCAAGATTTTCGTAAGTTTTTGACCATCTATATTGACATCTAATTACATCTTATATCCAAGACTCCTCAAGAAATATCGGCTATGGTTCTACGAAAGCTGAAAGAGAACGCGGAGGCGTACCTTGGACACCGGGTAACGCATGCAGTCGTAACGGTCCCAGCGTACTTCAACGACGAACAGCGTCAGGCCACCAAGGACGCTGGCCAGATCGCGGGTCTAGAAATTCTTCGGATGATCAACGAGCCAACCGCGGCCGCTATCGCATATGGGCTCGATAAGCAAGGAGGTATGGCGTTCCTAGTGATTAATTATCCATCGTATGACTTACTACATCGACTATAAAGATACAGAGTCCAGAATTGTTGTGTACGATCTAGGAGGTGGAACCTTCGACGTCACTTTGCTTCGAGTAAACGATGGAACCTTCAAAGTCTTAGCGACCGCGGGCGACACTCACCTTGGTGGAGAGGACTTCGATAACCGAGTTATCGACTATTTTGCGGCAAAATACTACCAGAGTACCAAGACGAATATAATGAAGAACAGGCGCGCATTGTCAAAGCTGAAACGGGAGGTCGAGAAGGCCAAGCGAACGCTTTCCTCTCAGGTTACGGCGAAACTAGAGATCGAATCCCTCGAAGGTGGTAACGACTTCTCCGCCACTCTAACCCGGGCCAAGTTCGAAGAACTAAACCTTGACCTCTTCAAACGGACTTTAGGTCCCGTTACGAGAGTACTTAAGGATTCGGGTCTCTCCCCTAGCGATGTGGACAATGTAAGTACTCTCTTCCTCTGCGCTTTTGACGCGTCTGACAAAGTTATGCGCATACGACCAATAGGTGATTTTAGTTGGAGGCTCAACGCGAATTCCGATCGTTCGCCAACTGCTGAAAGATTATTTTGAAGGTCTGGAGCCTCGCATGGGTATCAATCCCGATGAGGCTGTAGCCTACGGCGCTGCTGTTCAGGCGAGTATTTTAGCTAGCATGACGCCCAACGACGACACGGACCCGATCGAAGTTTGCTCGTTTACTTTGGGTATTAAGACTACTGGTAAGCTAACAACCGCATTATAACTGTATCTGTGCTCATGGAAGATCTTAGGTGGAGCGTTCAATCAACTCGTTGCTCGAAACACTCCTATCCCCGTTCAAAAATCGGAAGTTTTTTCGACTGCCACCGACAACCAGCGAACGGTCCTCATTCAGGTCCTACAAGAAGATCCCAATCTCGCCAAGCCCTTGGGGCCCTATGTGCCTTTGGGAACATTCAAGCTAACTGGGATCCCGCCTTCTGCGCGTGGGGTCCCACAAATCCAGGTTACTTTCGATATAGATGCGGATGGTTTACTCACCGTGGTTGCTTGTGATAAAGATAGGTGAGCATTTAACTTGCATCGGGAGCCTCTAACTCATGGCATGACCCAGTGGAAATTCCGAAGCGATTATGATAACTCGCGAGAACTATCAATTAGCAAAAAGTGACATCGACCGGATGGTACACGAAGCCGAAGTGTTTTCAGAGAATGACCAGGAAGGTCGCGCTCGCTCGGCTGCCTTGCATGAGTTACAAGCGCAGGTAGGAGCCTTCTGTCTACGTTATCTGTTAACTTATCTTTGTTATTTAGATTGTCGTTAAACGAGCGGAACTGGACTCAGATGCGGGAACTCAGGCCCCAGCTGCGCGGGCGCTCCTCGATCAGCATTCGCACTGGGCAGACACCTCGGGCGAATTGGCCAGCCTTTCTGAACTCAGCGACCGAATCGAAGAGGTTAGGGGGATTTCTGTGGATTGCGAGGCTCTTGTCATGATGCACGACGAGGTCCCGTATACTCCGCCTGCTTCTTTGCCCGATGTACCGCCTGTTCTAGACGTAATGGCCGCGCCTTCGGAGAGCCTTGAGTCGCCCGAAGTACCTGTTTCGACGAGCGCTCTGATGGTGCCAATTTTCCGCGCTGAACTCTGATTTCACCGCATTCTTTCTTCTGCCACGCCATTTTCTCGTTTTCTCGTATACTCTTTCCTAATAAATATATGATTGGACTCGACCTCGTGTGGGCTAGCAAGCCTTTGTTTGACTCGGGCCCTAAACGTCGCCCATTGTGCCATGGCTAATACTTAGCCTCCCGTCATCGTCGAGTAGCCTCACCCACCGTTGAGTACACTCGCCCACTCCCCTATCCTTGCCCACTCTCGTCTATTCTCGTCTATCTCCCGCCATGAATTCCTCGTTTATCTTTGCTTGGAAGGTCGAAGGCCATCAGCAAGGCTTGATTACTTGTCTGGCCATCTCGCCGAAGGGTTCCCGCCTCATAGCTACTTCCAACGACCATGACCTGCTCCTCGTTGCAGTTGGCGATGGTCACGTTGTCGTGAAGCTTTCGTTTGAAGGCCAGTTTTCTATTTTGACTGCGATCTGGTGCTCCGAAAGCAACGTTCTCTGCGGAGCTTGCAACGGCAGTTTGTACATTATCTGTTTTGACCCAACAAACGTAAGTCTGCATACTATCCGACACGATTCTCTCTGAGTCCCGTTATATTTATTTGCTTGCAGAACGATAGCCCCGTTACCATGACTCCTTTCCTGACCCCATTCAACCAACAAATTCGCTCGCTAGCGTTCGATCCGATGAGGCATCTTCTTGCCGTAGGACACAGTAATACGGTCTCTCTTTTTATTCACGACAACCCTAATCGCCGTTATACCCACTCGAACTGGAGGCACCTGGAAATGATCAAGGGCCCTTGCAACAACGAGAGCGGGCTCGTACATGGGCTACTTTTTTATCCGACTGAAAAGGGTACGAAGAACCTTCTCATCCTCTACGCTGAGTCGGGTTGGAAGTAAGTGATTCGCATTACCAGCAGGTTTTCAGACTCACATTTGGATGTGAACCAGTGTTTGGAGCGACGTGTCTATCGTGAAACGAATCAGCCCAGATGCCAATCACAACGTCTGCAGAGTGTGAGTGGAATGACTCAGGCGATTCGAAATAAACCTAACTTTAATGTCTTAGAGGACGTGCTGTGCTTACCGCCGATCAAAAGGCTCTTGCAGTGTCAACGCTAGATCGCACAATCGTACTCTACGATCTTGGAGACGACGGTCCGGTCCTAACCACCATGAAGGAGTTTCCTTACAACGATGATGCCAACTATTCGCCAATCGTTCCTGTCGCCTCGACTCCTGGTGGACTGACTCTCGGGGGTACTACTTGCGGAGAGCTGCCAGTGATAGATGGAACTGGGGGGAACGTATCCCTGATGCGCCATGGTAAGTCTCTCATATTCCAGCCTAGTAGAATCTAACTTGAACGATTTATACACAGAGAGTTCAAACCACCTTATTCGAGCGATCGCGGTATGTTCAATTGCGATACGTCCTAGCTCCAACTAACAAAGATTATTGCACGCTACGAATAGGTACATGGAGACAAGATCATCGTTGGCTCGTCCAACTGGGCGGAATCAATTATCAAATGCTATAGCTCATCCCCTATCGTCAATGGTGAGGGTTATTTCGTTCACTCAGTTATATCTTACGACTAAAATGTATCATTCAAGGCAAAAAGGATGACCGCCCGCCTAACTTTGTGACGATTACAGAAGCATTATCGGGATGGAACCAGTCCGACAGCCGCTGGGAAGTTGTTGCAAGCCCCAAGCACGAGGAACAGACCATTCGGATTCGCAAATCCACTGGCGTTTGGGTACGTAGACTTCATCCGACCTGCAGGTACGCCTCTGATGTAAGGTTTGTTACAGGTGATAGTTATTGCGATGGCGATTGTACTTGTCCTGTCAGCCGATCCTCCTAGCGGTCATTCGTTCAAGGAGGCGGGCCAAGAGTCTAACATAACCGATTTGTTCAAGCCAAATTTCAGGCGACACAATTACTGGGTCTTATTTGGAGTCCGTCATTTCTTCAAGTATTTCACATTTCAATGTGCAGTCTGGTTCGCATGGATGGTGAGTGGTGTTTTAATAAACGAGTAACTATCTCAAGCGTGTTTTCTTACAGATGAGCGCAACATACAAATTGGTCGTCGGCGTCGGTCTACTGGTGCCACACGCTTTGAATTTCGTGGCAATGGGCACAGCGAAGTGGATATGCGAGTCTGTAGAGGTATATCGGGAGCTTGGGGTGTGCCCAAAGATGGAAGACTAGTTGATTTACGCTTTTGTACGATAACCATGCCTTAACGGACAATATATGCGCGGTTACCCGCCAGTATCTAATCTAATCTCCGTCTCGC
>WSTH01000519.1:0-22635 GCA_019616345.1 Ceratobasidium sp. 395
AGGAACATCCTCGAAGTGCCGCCAACCGCAGCTACCAAGGGCAAATGGGACTGGGTCAACCGAGTCGAGGCTTCGATTAAGCTCGACCACGACGACGTAGATCATGGGATATATGATTCGATTGGTTGGAGTCCACTCTGGAATCCGTTAGAGTATTTGCCAGTCTCGAAACCGACAAAGACTAATACTTTTGAGCCGAGCACCACTCGCTGGTGAGTCACCTTGGTGACGAGGTCTTATGACACATAGCTTATAACAATTGAATTCTCTAGGCCCAACGCAAAAAGTGGTCGAGACATCTATCGAGTTAACGCCATGGATCCGATTTTCATCCACAGTTCTGTGGTCGCCTATTTAGCGTCCAGCGAGCCTGGAGCAATCAAGGAGAACTACAAGCCCCGGGCGAAATGGTACGGATATGGTGAAAACGATTGGCCACGGATCGAAGACGTCCCTCATACGGGAAGCGTCGATGCCGTGCAACCCCCTCCTGCACTCCCGGACGAGGCGAAAAAGAAGTTGGATATTGTGCGCCCTCCAAAACCCAAGGAGGCTGGAGGGTGGGGATGGGGGCTTTTCTCGAAGTGATCGGACCATTGAACACTAGTTTGATTGTTGACTGGCCAAGAATGGCATACGCTAGAGACTTGTTTTGAATGTATCTTGTCTCGGTGTCGTGATATTACAAACGGTATAGAGCTTAGCTCATCCGCGTCCATCTCGAACTCAAAGCAGACGCAATTATGGATCAACAAATATTTCTATTTTAGGTTATATGCGCCAATCCTGTGCGTGTAAGCTCTAGAATTTCGTGTCTACTCCAGGCACGCGGCCACAAATCGGTAGATGTAGCGCCTGGCACATAGCCAAGCCTGTATCGGATACAGAGTCTCGACACAACAACGCTGGTCCCGAAATAACACTGACTCGTCTGCGTAGCACCCAGCCACTCATCTACCATTTTGGCAAGGAATATTCCAAGTATCAGGCGGCTCGAGATATGACTATGACATATCATTGTCCGACAGTTTTGATATGTCAGGCCGGAACGATGAGCTCCGGTACGGGCTTGAAATATCCCGCTGGTCGACTACCATTTTTGTTATGCTCATGGCTTCAAGGGGTAAACGGCACTCGTAACCTGGGCACAAATTCCCGATGGCCCTCGGGTGTACCGTGCCAAGAGCGCAACGCGCCTCCCATATGATGCGTAGACCGGAGCGCGCACGTGGGTCCCGAATAATAGCTATTCACCAAGGGCGCCACAAGCCTATCAAAAGAGTATAAATGCGTACTGAAGAAATCGTTGAAGGACAACTCACTCACCACTCATATCGATTTCCACTCTCATTTCTACTATGGTCTCTTCTATCCGATCTCTCTTTGTCATTGCGCTTGCTGGACTTGCGCTCGCTGTTCCTACGCCTCTCAAGACAAATCTGATTGAGAAGCGTACGATTTCGGGTCTCACGGCTGCCACCTGCTCCAGTGAGTTTGCCATGCTGTTAACTTGGATCCAAAAATTCTAATAATGTTTTTGCTGTTAGAAATCTCTTTCACCTCTGATCAAATCGATGCTGCTGCGTCTGAAGCCGAAAAGCACATTGCTGCTAGAAGAGACGTCGGAAATAACAACTATCCGCATGTTTTCAACAACCGTGAACGTAAGCCCATTCTTCCTTCTCTGCATTGATACATAGCAGAGTTTGACCGATTTGAACTAAAGGCTTCACGTTCAACGAGGGATGCAATAAACCGTTTTTCGAGTTTCCTATCTTCCAAGACAAGGTCTATACCGGCGGTCCCCCAGGTGCCGACCGTGTGATCGTTGGTAGCGTCGATGGAGGCGACGCAGCATTCTGCGGTATGTATCGGGTTGTTATCACAGTGTGCCATATGGTGCGATGCTAATGGGACTTTGTGCATAGGCGTTATTACTCATACTGATGCACCAGTGCGCAACGGCTTTGTTCAGTGCGACAGCGCGTGAGTGTGGCGCTTCGATGGAGCTTAGAAGCCGAGTAGACCTTGTGCTTGAATGTAATTTGATAAATTGGGATTTTGTTTGCGAGAAATGTGTTTGAAATTCGAATAAGACTATGTATATGCGCGGTGTGTCATATAGCTGATATCCAGCTGGGTGTAAAGAAACGCAGCGATTCGAGTTTATAACCTGGTGATAAATATCTAAAACTCGACTTACGGACCAAATATCTTCACCAACCCGCGTTGGCCAGATGGTGACTGCTCCCTTCGATCAGCGATGCGGGGATGCGGGGAATGATTAGCCGTGTCTTCTTGGATGACGACCGGCCGCATGACCGAACTCCGATGTCGGGCGGATGATCATTCTTTCGGCTTGATGGGTCGACTGTTCCTAGCTCTTAAACTAGCCTGTACCTTCCATAAGAGGTCGAATTATTTCTACAGATTCCGGCGGCAACGCGAGTGTTCTACCGTAGTTTTTTGAAAATCCAGCGCGCTATAACTCTAGTAACAAAATGCCAAGACCTTTGTTATCTATCTCCTACATAAGACATACATCAACTAAAGTACACATGAGCTAAACTTGCGTATATGCGGTCGTGCGAGTGTCCCGTATTGCGAACTCGAGGGATCGATCCTCCATGGTTATATCAGCACAAACGTCAGCTCAACCGCCACGCCCGGTACAACTTGTGAGACGCATAAGATCAACTGCCACGATGATTGGATATTTGTAGATTCTCCGCATGTTTTGAGATCAAGCACTGAAGTGGTAATAGAATAGGAAGTAGAATACAAGTTGTAAGCGATTTGAAGGCCGGGCCGTACACTAGGCTCCAGATTTGGGGTTGGCCCTATTGTCTTGACCGTAATTACTCCGTTGACAGATTGGGGACGGTTTTAGAAGAGAACACGACCATTCTGCTGCACATGTTTTGCTTTTCACTACTATAAGCGGCTCTGGGAAGACTGAAGGTCAGCAACAGTGAGTTTGGTGACCGGCTGAAATCTGGGGCTCGATCCCGTCGGTAACCTTATGATCGACGGGATCTTCATCGCAATGTGGTACACTTACTGACCGTACGTCTACATTTAGGTAGCTGTGAGCATTCACTCTCTAGTAGATGAAATCTCGTTGGCTGTGTATGGTTCAGCCACGCCTCGTGTCCGATGTGGCGTCAACGAGGGTACAAAATGTGAGTCGTGGTCCATATCATTCGCTCGCGATGTACAGACCCTCGTTCTGCTCATTGAAACCGCGACGGACAGCCAGACCGAGCGCATGTACGCGGGCATGGCGCCATAGTGGCGTCGTACCCCCTCAACCATTGGTCCCCTCAACATCACATCCGAGTCACACCTCCCACGCACCCTACACACCACACATGACTCGGCAACCCAAACCACTTTATCACTGCAGAGTTATATGAGTATGACGACCCCGCCCTTGATCCCCAACTTTAACCTCTGAAAACTAAGCGCCCATCGCCTGACACACCACACACACGTGACCAGCTGGGGCGTTCCACCCCGACACGATATGAATGCGAACAGGGGCGAGCAGATCGTGCAGCGGCTGTTTTTCAAAGCCGTACTGCTGATCTGGGATGCGAGGGCGACGAATAGGGATCAGCCGCCTGCCGGGGCTAAGCTAGATAGATGGGTAAGTTGGCGTTTTCTGTTTCTCGCGATGGGGTTCTGGTGGCTTGGGCTGAGCGGTTGAGTTGTCTAGTTTCACTTGGAAGTGAGGGATGATGGGATGTTTCCGGGTCTTGCGCAGGAGCTGGGTGAGCTTGCGGGTGAGGGACAAGGGCCGCTTGAGCTGTGTGTGCGGACGGTGTTGTTGTTTCCCCACCTCGCTCCACCGGCTGCCCAGGCCTTGGTGCTATTATCCGAGCCCACTTCGACAACTACGAATACGACTGCGACTGCACGAAGAACACGCGTAGACATGCCTCCTACCGCCCGAGGCATCCTGCTTGAAGAATGGACCCTCTCGCTGGATCGGTCCTCCGCTCAGCCGCCGGCTCAACAGGCCGACAACCCATTGCCTGCGGTATACAAACAAGCAATAGCCCTCTTTCGGAGTCTTTTCGCGCTGTTGAGGTATCTTCCTTCGTGGAGGTTACATCGTGGACTCGGTGCGGGTGCGCCGATGCAGATTACCGTTGGTCCGTCGTTGGGCGCGGACCCGTTAGACGAGGATATACTCGGATTTGGTGAGCTTATTCCACACCTAAACTTATATTAATGTCTTGCTAATGACTACGACGTAACAGAACATAGACTAGTTCCAGACGACCCAGGCCCATCCATCTTCCCATTCCCACCGATCTCAACCCCACTCGGTTCGATCACTCTGCGGGTACGATACCGTCCAAACGCCCGATTCCGACTCGACCCACTCGAGAACTTGTGGAGTTCAGCTCTCGCGAGCGCTCCACCAAGTCCAGGCGCCCAAGCTCTCGCTCCACGACAACAAGGTCCAGGGCCGTCCAATTCGACTTCTCCCGCGTCGCCCTCTCCGCCTACTCCAGCGCGCGCACCTATAACAGATTTCGATTCGCCCGCGTTTACGCCTACACTTCTTGCGAATAGACAGAGGCAGAGTCTTACGGGCTCTGGGTCCCCTCTACGACCCGCTTCACGGACGGGCGCAGCGGGGACGAGTACGACTCCGACTGTTCCAGGCGCGGGGTTACCTCCGATAAGGCCGCGCACGGTTTCACAGCTGTCGTCTGGTGGGGAGTTGGGCTCGCCTCGAAGGCCTGTATTGGGCATGGCCGGCGAGCCTGGATCTCCCAGGCGGACAGTGTACGATATATCGTTATCGCCCCGGTCTCCGCCTAGTCCTCGACTTGGAACGGAACAGTACGGAGGAGAAGGTGGAGGTGGATCAGGATTAACCAGGACGCGCTTGTTGAGCACCGGCGGTCGAACTAGTGGGTCAAGCACCCCATTTGGGGCAACAGGTGGAACAGGACTTGTACTCGGTAATACGATTCGAGAAGGATATGGAGGAGATATACCACCTTCCCCGCGTCGTCCGTCGTCGAGTATCAACCCATTTAAAGGTCCAACAATTGCTTCGTCTCCTGCACGAATCTCGCCGCTCGGGCTGGGAATGGGTACCGGATCGCCGAGGACGACGCCGGGGTTGGGTCTCGGGACGAGTCCTCGATCCGCGCTTGGCGTTGGAGGTGAAGGACAAGGGAGGAGAAGTCTTGAAGGAGGAGAGGGAGGAGCCCAGCCCCAGCCGATTGTGAAGCGGTATGAAGGATCATTTGGACATCGTGCGATGAGGAGTCAGGGCAGTTTGGGAAGTGGGAGCGCTGGGACTGGAACGGGTGTTCCTGGGAGTGTCGGCACTGGGATGGGTGTTCCGACTAGCTTGGGTGTCGGTGCCGGAGGAGGTCCTGGAAGTTCTGGCACGGGCGTTCCTGGGAGTTTGAGTGCCGGAGTTGGAGGCGCGGGAGGTGGCGTGGGGAGTGTGGGCGCGGTTAGTACGGGCAGTGGTGGACAGGGGCCGAGTCGGTTGGCAACTATTGAGGTGAGTATTATGCTCTGGGTTGGGTATCCAGTACTCATTTTACGTCTTATCGCTCTTTTGCGCCTCATTTACCTTTGCGACCAAACAGAGCCAATCATACGCCAGCCAACTCGACGACGACGAATCGATTGGTGAATTCCTAGCCCTAATCGACAAACGACCTCAACTAGGTCTAGACGTCACCGGCTCCACCTCCACGACCGAACGTCGCGCGAGTGGAAGCCTACTACGTCGACCACCGCTCAGCGCACTCGGGACCGAGCGTATGGGGACTCAACAGTTTCCCCTTTCATCCCCTATCCAAGAACGTCGAACACTCGGTTCACCTATCCAAGACCGACTCCCTCTCGACTCTCCCATCCAAGGCCGACTCACATTCGACTCTCCAGTCCCAGCACGGATCCCACTCCCATCAACAGGAGCCGAACCCGAACCGTCCCGAGCGGAACGGTTTCCTCCGTCCAGCCTCCCAGCTCGGTATTCGGCCCTTCCCCCAGTTTCACCAGACGTGCCGAGGCCGTTGCCTCCGCCTTTACAAAGTATCCCGCCCTCGCCGGCCGAGAGCGCGTTTGGCTGGCGTCCGAGGGACCGGAGTACGTCGAGAGAGCGCGGTGGGATGCGTGGGTACTCGCGAGAACGCGGTGCGAGGCCGTTTGGCGATGCTGTGCTTGCGCCTCTTCCTGAACAGGCGTTGGGCGATCGGGTGAGGGCCATGTCCCTAGCTGAACGACCTTCGTCTGCGTTGAGGGAACGACATGAACGGGAACGGACGACGTCGTTTGCGCGGAGGATGTTGACGAATCGGGACGAAGTCGAAGCAGCTGTGCAGCTCATGACTGCGTCGTTTGCGGCGTCGTACGCGCCTCCGTCGTCGCCTGGTGCGCAGCTGGGCGAGTCGAGCGGGCGGGGGGATGAGATTGTCGGGAGGCTGGAGCTTGGTGGGAGTGGGAGTGTGGGCGGACGGAGTGCGGGGAGTTTGAGGCCCGGGAGGGATACGGATACGTGGAGGGAGGCTGGGGGGTGGGATCAACGTGCGGGCGGGTGGCGGTAAACCCGGATGAATATATTTTTGTTCTTGTTTTTCTTGTTTTTTTTTTTTTTTTTTCTTCTTTTTTTCGGCTGCAACTGGTACGACCCTCTTAACGCTAACGACCTGAACGAACGAACGAACAAACGCAACGTGTGCTTATAAACAAAACATGTATTTCTATTAATCCTTCATTTGTTTATTTATCCCCACCGCTCAACCCCCCTTTTTTTATGTTTTTTTGCTTCGCCTTTCGTTGACCTTGTCAGGAAAGACTTTAGTTTTCTCCTGTTCTCGGTTCGCTTAGATGTGGTGTTGTTGTATATTGTGTTTGAGCGAAAACGCTGGCATGGCTTAGTTTGTGGAACTTGTTTGTGTACAGCTTTGCTTTCTTTTTGTTTAGTTGTATATAGAATAATTCGGAAGGGTTTATTTATTGAGGGTTTTAGGGTTGAATTGTAGTGGATTAGTAGGATCAGAGAGATCCGAAGGTCATAAGCAGCGTGTGAGCTGAGGACCGAACCTAGGAATCTACGAAAGGCAAATAGCCACCTGAAACGTCATAGCCACCATGTCAGCCACACTTACACTAGAGAGGGAGTAGTGTTTTCAAAAATCCAAAGGCTGGAAAGATGTTGCACATACATTAGCAAATACAACAAGAATCAAGGGAAAGACACCGGAGGAGTCAGAGTTTCAGCGAGATTCTCGCTGTGTTTAGACTTGCTTTGTCCCGCGGGCTTACCCTACGAAAACAACGTCACAACGTCACGTTTCCCGCTCGAAGCCACGCTGTATGCTACTGGAAAAACTATAGATTGTATCTCGGATTTCTCTTTGTTTCTTTCTGATGTCGCACCCCTTTTCTCTTTGTGTTCCTCTTGTTTTCTGCACGGGTTCTCTTTGTTTGCACCCAGCATTCCCCAGGTTTCCAGTCTGGTTGTGCTATATTTTTGCTTAACGCCTCTTGCGTTTTGATGCGATTTTATGTTACTCCGGGCTATTCCGTGCGATTTCGTGCGATTCCGTGCGATTTGATGCGATCGTACCCCTTTTTTGGAAGTGAAAGCTCCGAGAACATGGGCTGAAGTGGGAGAGAAAAAGAAGCGCAAACAAAGAGAACCCGTGCAGAAAACAAGAGGAACACAAAGAGAAAAGGGGTGCGACATCAGAAAGAAACAAAGAGAAATCCGAGATACAATCTATAGTTTTTCCAGTAGCATACAGCGTGGCTTCGAGCGGGAAACGTGACGTTGTGACGTTGTTTTCGTAGGGTAAGCCCGCGGGACAAAGCAAGTCTAAACACAGCGAGAATCTCGCTGAAACTCTGACTCCTCCGGTGTCTTTCCCTTGATTCTTGTTGTATTTGCTAATGTATGTGCAACATCTTTCCAGCCTTTGGATTTTTGAAAACACTACTCCCCCCTAGTGTTAGGCGCCTGGCTCTTGAACCTCCTGATTGGTAATCACAGGGCTGACTCGCTGAGTACCAGTTTCTGCTTGAACTCCACGCGTCTGTCGCGACCTCGTCTCTGGTCTAGGCTATTTGTCTCAGCTCGAGCTCCGAATATTGACCTTGATATCTATCTGATCTTGCGTATTCTTCTATTATTTCAAACAGCTGATGTATCCATGAATCTCTGTTTGCTGACGTTCTGGTGCGCTCCCAAGTCTCCTAGGCTTTTGGGCGGTCAACTGCTAGCATACTATCGTATTACCGACGTATCCCTTTTCGCTAGCTCAATTCATACTCCCCGCATCTTTGGTACTTGTAACCTTGAGTCTTCATTGTGTTTTTCAGAGCGGTGATCTGTTGACTTGTTAGGATCTTGCCCACCCTATCCCGTTCACTCCATTGAGTCTGCACCTAACATCCCAGATACATGCGTACCTACATTACTCTCTCGCTCTGTCCATTGATATTATCTCCAAGTTAGCTTGCGCTCGGCCGCCAACCAAATTGAGAAATGAGCCTAAGATATGACTCACAAACTGAAGATGAAGTGTATTGGAAAAACTTTTAACCTGGCTAGCTCTAGACTAGCAGTGAACCCGTAAAAACAGTCTCAATTAGCACAAACGACAATGTACTGAGACTTCAACAAGAAAGGCTTGAATTGAGTGAACAGAGTAGGGGCGTGAGCACTCAGCACGCCGAAGACCGTGAATGAGTAACGATTCGGACTCTTTCGCATTCAAATTGACCTAATACTGTATGGCTTCTACCAACTAAGGACAACTTTCAAAGATGGACAGATAAGATATAGTATACGATGTAGTCATCTCATAAACCAGTGTGTTGTCGGCGTAATAGCTCGTAATGCTCGCTTTCTGTGTATAATTTACTACGCAAGGACTCGGGGTGATACTCCGTCACATTTCCGAGCTACCCCATCCACTCAACTGATCGGTTTTACTGGGCATGATAACATCACCTTTAGTATCATCAACGGCCTGTGATTCCAAATTCACCCATAGGCCATAAGCTTCCTGGCGAAATCTTCATGCACGCACAAGCCATCCATTTAAAGGAAAAACGAGATTTCTGACTCATCGCCGTGCAAGTGTCTAAAAAGAATCTTCAAGAGTAGATATGAGACTAGTGAAGACAGACCTAGAACAAGATCGAGTTTATGAAAACGCGTTCAAGGTGTATATTTGAGTATATTTGAACTGCGACAAGCCCATCTACAAGTGATTAGCAGGGTGCCTAGCGCGACTAACAACTAACAACTAACAACTGGTGAGTGAGTGGCAGGCACTCTATCTAGCCCATTGCGAGCTCGATCTCGTATGGTTGTTATAAGTTAAGGCTTAGCTTTACGAGGGACTAGACGGAATAGGTTCATTCACGAGCCAGACCGCATTTTCGGTGTAAAGATTCAGACACAGAGGAAACAAATCCCTTACAAAATCTGCTCCCCGTATACAATTACAACTCGGAGACTTGGAATTATGCTCCGCCAGGTTTCTGGCTTGCTCCATTCACCGAGCCACTCTGTTACGCTCTGTATAGGGTCACCTTTAGTACCCGCTTTGAAGCGTACGATTTTCGTCCGATTGAAGCGCACGATTCTGAATTCTTCTAGCGCTTGAAAATTAGATAGACCACCAGGAGCAAAACTAATAAACAATTCGTTCTTCGAATTCGAAAGATCAGCGCTACACTGCTGAAGCTCTGTGGGATTACATACTTCAGTGCGGTCGACCACGGTCCACATCCTAAGTGATTTTGCGAATTCACCGGGAGAGGTTCGCAAAAAACAGGTCCAGAGCGTAATTGGAGCCCTAGTCTCGTAGAAAGTAATTGATTCAAGTGGGGCTGAGTCCAAGACTCGTACTAAGTTATCGACGGTGAAGTTAACTCCGGGCTCAATTATAGTGATGGTTGATACCGGTCGTAGCTGTGAAAAGATCACCAGCTCGTCTACCGATCCGCTTAGAGCGTTCAGATTGGGGAGGATCTCCCGAGGAACGGTGTTGACGAATCTGTTACTGTAGCCTCCTGCAGGGAATTCAAGCGTTCTGATTGAGCTTTGTTTTTGCAAGAAAGACCAGAACGCTCCAGACTCGGAACGTGGACAAGATAGCCGACGTAGAGAGAAGCTTGGATTTAGCTCCTTGAACCAAGAGCTCATAGTTAGGTGGTCAACGTTAACAAGAATCAATTCGACCAGATTAGGCAGACGACAGAGAATATTTCGTAGAGTGGACGCCATGTTTCGACCTATATAACTACCATTAATGCGATAATTTTCTTCATTCCCTATCCATAGAGACTGAACCAGGTGACCAGGAGATCTCGTAGTCGCTGATAATGCTTGACAGAAGGCAACAACTGTCGCAGGATGAAAAAGTCCAACACAGTGATAGAGGTGTGGGATACTGAGCCCGTGCGTATGCCTATTGACGAGACATAGAGCTACAAGTGCCGTATTGAATCCCCGCAAATGCCTAAAAATATGGTACAAAACGTCTGGTGGTAGCATGTGGTTGTTGATGCTTCCGCGCCCAGGGGTCGGTTGTTAGGTCATGTTATGATGACGTGATGCTAGATGAACAGCCACCATCTCCGTTACCAGCAACTGCTGTCAATACCTTTAAAATTTTTGCAGAAGTTCCGGGCACAGATTTTACGCATATATCTCAAGAATAAAGCTTTGGCTGAAAACCGTCTTAGCAGCGCTCAGTTCCAGACTCGGTCGCTGGTGAACCCCAACATTAGCTCCTGAGGCAAGCAGCTACCAATAGCGAGGTGGGCGCGTCGAACTTGAGCGCGCGGTAAGAGCAGTTTAGGGGTAATATGTGTTGCGCTGTAGTCACTCGTAAGCCTATGTACCACTCGGAATAGGGCATCTACTTAAAGTAAAAGGTTCGCTCAGGTCATTTATCATTCACAGCATCTAGTATCATAAGCTTCGAGCGCGGATGTAATGACGAAGGTGATGCGTAGAGACACTTGTACATAAATGATCTTATGAGTTGTTAACCAGGGTGCTTAAACGCGGGCTAAAATAATTCTACATCTACAGCCAGCGTGAACCGTAAAGTGTATCAATGAACGTAAATATTTTTCCAGTTTGAGCCAATAGCTGCGCCCTTGAACTGAAAATCAATAAACCCCCGAGAATGCAACACTGCCACGTTTTGTGGCCATTTGAGAGCCGTTCTCAGGTCTTCTGGGACCCACAGCAGGAAAGATGAGTCCCGGGCGATCACCCACCCATCCTGGTTTACTGTCCAGTCATCCACGGGGTCGATACCACCGGACAGCGAAACTGGGAGCCTCCAGACGCGGATTGCACCATCCGAAGAGCCAGAGGCGAAGAGCTCGCCATCGGCGGAGTATGCTACCGATGTAATCGACTCGGTGTGTGCCCGGAATGGACCTGCTAGAACGCTCCCCGTCTTCGCATCCCAGATCCGAACTGTGCAGTCGCTGGAGCCGGATAGAATACACCTACCATCAGGTGAGTACGCGATTGAGGTGACTGCGTCAGTGTGCCCCCTGAAGGGTTCGCCCACTGCAAGTCCGTATTGTGCATCCCAAACCCAGATAGTACCATCTTCAGAGCCAGAGGTGATTCGAGTACTATCAGATGAGAACGCTAGTGAAAGCACAGATTTCCGATTATGTCCCTCGAGTGGCCAAGCGACTGGCTGCCCAGTCTGTGCGTCCCATATGTTTATAGTTCCATCATCAGATCCAGAGGCAATACGATTGTTGTCTGGTGAGTGTGCTACCGAGTACACTGGGCCGGTATGTCCCCTGAGCGGGTCACCCAGTGCATGCCCGGTTTTTACGTCCCAAATACGAACAGTACGATCCTTGGAACCGGAGACAATGCGCCTACCGTCGGCTGAGAATACGACGGAGTTTACGGTGCCTATATGGCCCTTGAGCGCTTCAATCACTACAAGACCTGTTTGTATATCCCAAATTGAGACGATAAAGTCATTGGACCCAGCAGTAGCAACACGACTACCATCCGGCGAAAAGGCAACACAGGAGATAGACTTGTTATGTGATTTGAACGGATTGATGATTATATCCCCAGTATGAGTATCCCAGCCACAGATAGTGCCGTTTTGATAACCGCCGGCAATTTGAGGACTACCAGCTAAGAAGTGTATCGAGCAAAGCGGCGAATCAATCTGTTTCGTAAGCGCGCTCATGGGAGCTTGCTTCGCTTGTGCGTCCCAAATGTGCAATATCCCGTCTGTAGAAATAGAAACAATATGATGACCATCTGGCAAATACGTCGCTAAGAGGACAGAAGCTTTGTTGTGTTCAGTGTATTGATCGGCAATAGCCTCTCCAGAGCTCGCGTCCCAAAGTCGAGCAGTGCAGTCGCGAGACCCAGAAAGTACGCGACTGTCATCAGGGCTGAATGCCACGCAGGTAACTGCTTTGGTATGCCCGTTGCCAACCATGCTAATTTCATGTCCGCTTTGCGAGTCCCATACGCGAAGAGTGGCATCCCAAGAGCTAGAGACAATACGGCTGCCGTCGGATGAAAACGCGACCGCATATAGCCCGTCAGTATGTCCTTCGATTGGACCGATTATATTACGACCTGTCTGTACGTCCCAGATCCGGATAGTGTGGTCATAAGAGCCTGAGACAAGGCGGTCGCCATCTGATGAAAAGGCAATCGAGCGCACCCAGTCGGTATGCCCCTTGAATGGGCCAACCACTGTCTGCCCCGTTTCAGTGCTCCAAATGCGAACAGTGCAATCTGCGGAACCGGAAGCAATGTGAATTCCCTTTGGCGAGAAAATTATAGACAGGACTGGCGATTGGTGCCCCTGGAATGAAGGTCCCACAGGTTCGCCTGTGCGTACATCCCAGAGCTGAATACCGCAGTCCTGTGAGCAAGAAGCGACTCGATTTCCATCGGACGAAAACGCTACTGAATTGATCTTATCGGTATGTCCGCCGAATGGACCGAGAATAAGTGCTCCGGTATAAGTATCCCACAGATATAGTCCATGCTGTTCGGAGCCAGAGAGAACACGCATGCCATCGGGTGATATGGCAGCGCATGTGATCTCCCCACCGGTTCCCCAAACTGCCAATGATTTAGATTTCCGATTGTTGATCGCCAATCCCTTCATCCCTACTCCACTGTTTAGTTTCGCTCCGTAATGCGTCCACATTGCGCCATGCCTATCCCACAGCGCTAAAATAGAGACATAGATATGGGGCGTGCTACTGCGCACGGAGTTGCCAGCAAAGACCGTCACAAACTTCTGTACATCTAGGCATATTGCAAGTGTACTATCTGCCACATGAAAGGTCTATTCAATCATAAGTCAGCGGAGGCGATGTACATATATGCTAAGCCTACCTTCACCCAGTTACGAACGTTGAATAGCATCGATGAGCACAACCCGATGCATTTTTTCAAGTTCATCACTTCGACCCAAAAAAGAACACGATTAATCAAAAAATCGTCCAGCGTGGGCAGGAGCAAGGCTGCGTTGGTCGCTTTCCCCGTGTGACTGCTCCAGTACCTGCATACATAGAATAAATAGGAAGGTATTGCCTTCCCAATCCGACTTGGGAGATCCGGAACGTCCACATCCCGTATAAACGATGATGCGAGACTACATATGTTGAATTTCAGTAGATTTTTCATAATCTCCAAGCATCGGCGAGCTAAAAGCTCGTGATGACTATCCAAGTTGCACCAGAACCGCCTAGAACGATCGCGATTATACATATAGTCGGAGAACGAGGCGTGCAGCGTTGTTACTAGCCTTAGGCCGTCTGAGATATACAGTACGGACCCTAGTGACTCTATTGCCAGCTGGGCTTCCATTTTATCGCTAAGCCCTAGCAGACATGCTAAATCCCCAACTGACATTGGTTCTTGCACGCATAGAACCGTATGCAACACGAGCTTGACATTCTCGGCCTCCCAAGACTCCAGCTCTATGTTTTCCAGCGCAGAAGAAATTACGGCGTCATATAGCGGATCCAACGGCTCGTACACCTTGTTGCTTGAGGCTGTCTCCGAGTTGAGTATCAGGTGCAGACGATTTTGGGGGTTGACTCGGGCAGTGCTCGGTCGAATATATCGCACGACTGTGGTGGCGTAAATGAAAAGCTTCCCGGCGCGTTTGGCAAGCAGGTTGATCTGTTGACCCGACACGCCGCTGGTTTGAAGTTCAGAACGAAGATACGTCTCGATATCAGCTTGAACCAGGGGTTCTTCAATATCGTGAAGCTGGAAGACGGTGAGGTTAGACTGTCCAAAGGATAAGAACCTATCAAACAGGCCAGGCTCGGGGCGACAAGTCACGAAGAGCTTAATTGGGAAGTCTACCGCGCACAGGGAAAATTCACTGAGTAATGACTGTGCTTGAAGGCGATCTGAACATTCGTCTAGTGCGTCAATCACGAATAGAAGGCGACCGGGTGGTATGGAATGGTCGGTTTTATTGATTGGCTCTACAATGAGCTTCTTGAATTGTTTTGTGATGCCAGCGTAGCAGATATCCGGGTCGTTATCTAGAACTTGCCTCAGTGCATCCTGGTAGGGACGACATAGTCGGGCTAGCTGATACGCAATTGTAGGCATAATTCGAGCAGCATCCCGGCATCCGGGCAGAAGACGGGAGCAAAAGAAGCTGGCGGCAAGTTGATTGGTGTTACTGAGGATGTCACAGAAGCTCCACGAAATCGCCGTTTTTCCTGTTCCAGCCATTCCATTCATCCAGTAGGCTCTAGGTCCATTGATATCGTTCGCCCATTCTACCAGCCCTCTTAAGACTGCGACTCGAGTGTTCGGTGTACATCCAACACGACGGACTTGGGTGATTTCAGAATCGTAGCGTGCTTCCTTAACAGGACGCATCTCCTCCAGGCGCGTGTTCTAAAAAAGGTGTTCGTTAAGAATGCTCATCAAACGTCAAGTAGAGAACTTACGGTATAATGATCATTAGCGGTGACGAGCGCCTCATTAGCTACCGCGAGGTTTTCATTAGCTATCCTCCACACGCTCAAAATTGCATCACTCTTCACCGGCTTTAGCATTGACACAGGTTTGAATGCTTGATCATACCCACTTGAAGCTGCCGGAACAGGGCATCGATACGCCGATAGCAGTTGATCAGCTCATCAGCGTCCCGCTCTGCATCCATATAGCTCATAATGCTACTACGTTCCTGCTTTTTGCTTATGTATTCAGCCTGTCTTCTCAGTTCGCTACATGTACATGTAAAATTCTGGATCGATTTAGTACTGTAACACATACCTCACTAAATTATCAATTGAATCGGTCATATGAGCGGGATTAAGCTTGGCTTGATGTTCCACAAGTGCCCTGGCTGATATCGCGATATTTCTGGCAAGTTCTTTGAGATCTTTTCGGTCTTGGTCGGTAGCCTACAAAGATGTTGGTTAGTGACATTAGCTTAGGGCTAGGAAAGCATGTTACGGGTATGGCCCCAATAAATCCAGCCAGCGGGTCGATAATTGGCGCGATTGGCGGGATGGTCATGGCGATGTTCCTCAACGCAGTAAATGAGTTCTTGAGTGCAAATAAACCTGACTCGTTGGCCGAGATGACGTGGTTCGTAGACACAGGGGTCGGGTTCACAGTACCAGTCTGATCAGCCCCTTGAACTGAAGATGCGGGTGATTGTGGATGGAGAACCTGCCCCAAAGCGTGGCTAGGATGTTTGAAGAATCCTCGAAGCCGATCTCGTTTGGTCGACTTAGGAGGCATGATCGGCGTAAGCTGAATGAAAGTTTGGAGACCAATTTGTCATTCCCTTAACTATCGCTCTCACGTGTGTCTTATAAATGTATCCAATTGAATGGGTCGAACACACGTGTTGGTGTTCATCATTTCAAAGTGCGATTGAGAAGTTAACGTAGGTTGACGTGAGGCTACTGTGTTGTGCTACAACATGGAGGTGAGACCAGCGACTAAGAATATTACCCAGCAAGGCGCCTGCGGAGAGCAAAGGTGAGCCGGCGTCAAAACTCTTTACGTCACGTGGCCTTTATCCACTGGTCACGTGGGTCTGACCCTTAATGAGGCTGTAACTTCCCACTCCCTCGAATATTTCTTATACCAATAGCATATACCACTACAAAGAACTACTATGCGACTTTAAATGAGTCTCGAGAATCGCTAAAGATACAGAAAAGTGAGGGTACGAGCACCCGGGCTCCCGATTGAAGCTAGGACTTGTTATGCCCTCCCGCACAATAGGTTAATGTACCTGCATCTCTAGATACATTCTTGAAATCGAACTAGGCTCTGCTGCCCGCTGAACATGATGATACAGACCAGTTTGCTCGAAGTACAGCTGTAAATCGTTTGGGACCAAGTAACTCTCAAGGTTAGAACACTCGATGGACTTCCTGGCACTGTTTGAGCTCGCCAGCTGCTTGGAATTGGCACGCCGCTGTATGCTACTCTTATAATTCGGGAGCAAGATTTTGATCCACCTTTACTAGAAGAATTGGAGCTCAGGAGCATGCTTAGCTATAACGTTCAAGGGATGGGCCACGAGTACAGTTTTGGGGGTAGTTGGTTTACTCGGCTGTGAGTTATTTCCTTGGAATTAGCTTCAGCCGTAGCTGCTTATAGGTATTAAGGAGCCACTTTCCAAAATCACAATCGCTCATCTCTTTGTACTCGGTACAAACTCGCCACAGCTAGTTATAAATATATTTTATGACGAGGTGAATGAGCCATAGAGGGATATAACGTTTCTATCCATTGTGGACCGGGTTTATGTGTTTTTGACTGACAACCTGCCTTACGCATTGGCACACTGTAGGAAGTTGTTGCCGCTCGCACCATAGTGAGTGATGACATCTGTGACGGAAGGCATTCAGTTATTAGTTGACGCTCGAATACAATTGATATGCTTACCGCAGAACGCAGCGTTCGAGCCGGAAACACTCCCAATAACGACTCGGTTATAACTAGGGTCGCCACCAGTGTAGACCGACGAGCGGAACAGAGGAAACTCATAGTACGGGGCGCGGCAGCCGGATTGGAAGGTGAAACCTAAGTGACATAATGAGCTAATAGAGCCAGCTTGCTACAAATGTAAGTCTACCTTCGCGATTGTTGAAAACGTGGGGGTAGGCGTTAGACCCAACGGTGGTGCCTTTTGAGACATGAGTGGCAGCAGCGGAGGCAGCAGCGGCGACCTGAGCGGAAGTAAACGTGAAGCCTAATACAGTCGAACTCGCTCAGCAATCATCAAATCATATAGTGATGAACAGTAAGGTTACCGTCGCAGTTGGCGCCTGTAACACCCGAGATTGTACGCTTCTCAAAAGGAATGGTCTTTGTTGGTGCAGGGATGGCGAACGCGAGCCCAGAGAGCGCAATAACGACCACGGTTTGGACAAGAGCGAGCATTTTGACTAGTAACCCAACGATAGGAGAAAATAGAGTACACCCGAACTGAACTGCCCTTCAAACCCCTTACCAGCGCGCATTTATTCACTCTCGCTAGAGTCTTGGCATATTGGCCTTCACACCCCTTCCTCGACACACACATGCAACATTACCCCATCTGCACATCAGTACTCCGTTTCCGCAGCATATATTGAGGAATAAACGTGCGGGACATGGTCTTGGCGCGATTCACCCGAGCGCCATCGGGAAGGAGAACCCAAAAGAATTGAAACTGGTGGACGGAGAAGCACAGCGCACGAGAAAGAAGTAACATGCGCGCGTAGCGATGCGCGTTCATGCGGATAAGATGTCATGAGGAGCATGGAGATGTAGATAAGGCCAGTCGGAATCCTCGGATAAATTAATTAGAGAGATGGGGTAAGCATGTGACCACGTGATGCCGGCGCTTAGAAGGGGATATGATGTCAACCTCCACAGCCCGCCGACTTCGACCTTTTGAACGAGAATTTTCCCCAAAATAATTACAAGATAATACATCGCCAACATGTTTCCTCGTGCACTGATATTCCTTGCCAATGGCACGGAGGAAATGGAGTTGTGAGCACACTGGTCTCTCGACTAGCCATCACGGATCTTGAACTCGTCTCGCACTCAGCACCATCACCTACGACACGCTCGTCCGAGGCGGAATATCTTGCACCGCCGCTTTTGTACCTGACAAGGAAGGCGAGCGCACCCAGACCTCTGAGGGAGAAGGACTTATTGCGACTTGTTCGAGAGGCGTGAGGATCACGGCGGATGTAGGATTGGAAAGTGTTCAGAAGGATCAGGTAGAGTACAAGCCTAACCTTTCGAAACGGAGATCCACCGATTATTGTTCTTGGGGCTTCGTGGCCCCTTATTCCTCGATGTAATAGTATCAAGATTACGATGTAGTAGTCGTACCGGGCGGAGCCAAGGGTGCCGAAACCATCTCAACAAACTCCGAGTGTCTGAAGATAATCCGATGGCAACATGAGGCCGGAAAACTTGTCGCTATGATTTGCGCCGGTGTGTGTTCCACAATTGTTTACTGCTCTCGGTTTCATCCGAACGCATGATTCCAGGCTCACTTGCCGCTTTGCGAGCGGATATCCTCGAATGTGCCATAACCTCCCATCCTAGCGTCAAAGATCAGCTCAAAGAACGTAAACGACTTTCTCGATTACCTTTCGCGCTACATCTATCATCTGATTCGCATAAACAGGCTTCGACTATAAGGAAGAGAGTGTAGTGATAGACAGGAACCTAATAACAAGGTGCGTTAAATCTGGAAACTTCTGATTACTACTTGGCTGCGAAATATACACCGAGGTGATATGGGCACATCTGGGCTAATATATTCTATATTTTGGTTACAGTCGCGGGCCAGGTGCGTTTGCATGAAATCTGAGATAAGATATGGAGTTAAACAAACCTGGTTGCACAAATATAGGCACAGCGTTCCTATTCGCGCTCTCAATTGTAGAGAAGATCGCTGGCACTGAGAAGAGGAAGGAAGTTGAGGGACCAATGGTGTTTCCCTAAATTCCCTCAATTTGCCCGCATTCACTTACAACCAACAAATGAAACCGAAATTAAGGGATCTTGTTGAACGTATTTTCCTTCATTTGAGTCTTTGATTACACGCGGGGCTATGCTGGGTTAACCAGCTCGACTAGAGCTTAGCAAGAGCATCCTCAGCACGAGAAACAGCAACCTCGCCTGGGTTTGGTTCAACCTATCCAAAGTGAAATAGTTAACTCTATATTGGGTTACAAGTTGGGCATCACCTACATCAATAAATTCAACCTTTAAGTCGTCGATGCAGACAACGTAGCGCGAAGTACGAGTACCAAGACCCTTGCTGGAAAGATCAAGGTCTAGACCGAGTTTTTTCGACCATTCGGCATTGGTATCGGTCAACATCAGGACCTATAATTGGGTCGGCTCAAAATTAAATCTCAATCAAGACCTATCACGCACTTTATCCTTCACGCCATTGACGCGCCCCCATCCTGACATCACAAATGGATCGTTGGCGGCGAGACAAGCGACGACGTCGACGCCCTTCTTGGTAAACTCCTCACGTCTGGTTACGTATGCCGGAAGGTGGTTCACATGGCATGTGGGCTAAGATCTTATGATCAGCCAAGACGAGCGTGGGAGACGCAACCGGATGTTACGTACGGTGAACGCGCCTGGAACGGCGAAGAGGACGACCTTCTTGCCCTTCCACTCGCTTGTTTTAAGGATTGAAGCTTTAGAATATAATAAATATCACACATTTCAAGAGGTTCAGGGACAACTCACGAGTACCACAGGCAGTTGAATCGTCGAGCTCCGGAGTGTAGTAGACGGTGGGGAAGGTGCCCTCGGGGATGGTTTCTCCAACTGCAATAGTCTAACATGCAATGAGTAGACATTCCAAGGTGTATGACATCGGACCTACCATGGTGGTGTCGTGTAATAGGGGACGCGCTTTCGGAGGCTGGTTTAAATGGATCACGATTTGCTTCCGGTCCGAGGTGCAACTGTGGTGGGACTATATGCGTCTAGACGCAACGAGATGTATCGCTTCGGAGGGTTCACATGCTTATTAAATGATAGTTCATGTGATATTGGATTACAGTGCAGCGAATATTTAGGCACCCAGATTAAAATCTTCAGTCAAATAGAGACCAGTAAATAGGCCGAGGGCATGGAAACCATGGTTCAAGTCAAGCAAGTACGATGAGACACAGTATACACTGGGAGAGACAGAGCAGTAGTATAGTTAGGTGTATGCTAGGCTAATCAGAACCCTACAACCCAAAATTTAGCTCCTTTCACGTGCATAGAATATCCGCGGCTCGACAATCGTTCTGGTCGAAGTATCCTTCGCACGTTGACTGGATACTTCCATGAGTCTATTATTCTACTCTTGAAGGCAGGGGAGCGTTAAGTTCAAAGAAAGATATCGATGTATATCGAAAACATCCACACGGCTTACTAAGTCCTATGCCTTCCTTTCTAGACCAGCTGGTTGAATTAATCTCATGCAGGTGCACACCGAGGATTGAATATATAGTGCGGAAGCAACGCAATATCTCCAAGCTGAAACAGGAATTAACCAATACTCACTCTTCGGAACCACATATATTGGGTGCGTGAGCCGGGCCGCGCCTGGGTGTTGGTGGGCCCGCTAAGGCTGGTCGCTTCATATAGCGGAGTGCACCTTATATTCATGTTTGATCGTACCATACGCCGGCTAGTCGCGACAACAGCAAGATTGCGGTTTACTGTATTATTGTCAAATTGTCAAGATTAGGCATTGCAAACCCCACTCAACTGATATAAATGATTAGACTATAGAAAATCCCAGTGTACTAGAGTACTCACGATGCGATGGTATAAATCATGCGCCGGAAAAGATATTTCTATGCAATAACACAATTCTCCATATCGGGTATCTTTGGCATTCCTTCCGCATTCAAATCCTGCACGCAAATCAGGCTGACGCGTCAAAATGTGGAACAATGGTCACTTACAAAACCAGGAGGCATTTCTCCCAAGATCTCCGCAGGCGGGGATCCGAGTTCTTGCATCTGGATTAATCAAATTATTTAAAATTGCCTCGCAAGTGTGACCAGAAAGATTACCTACCTTGTTCATAAGCTCGAGGACCTCCTGGCCCATCTCCAGATTATCATCCGAGTAGTTCGGTTTCTCGAACACCGCAATAATTTTTTTGACCAGCGCTTGCTGCTCCTTGAACTTTTTCTTGTCCTCTTCAGAAAGATCGGGGTGTTCGTCAAAGTATGCAGGGAACTAGCAATCGAAATGAACGATCAAATTAAATGACTCTCCTAATACAGCACTTACCTTCGCATCCAGCTCAACCAAAGGCTCATAAAGAATCTCCTTCCCCATCAGTTGACCCATCATGCTCTCGATCATCCCCTGTAACCCCTCATCGCCCTCCCCTCCCTCGCCCATATCACCCAGCTGCTTTAAAAGCTGCGCAAACGACTCAGACTCAGACTCGGCTCCAGACTTCGCATTTTCATCAGATGTCTTGAGTTTGTCCATCGCCTCCTTGATCGTTTTCTGGAACGCATCTTCTGTGGCGGGGGTCGAAGACGAGCCAGGTACAGACGAGGATGAACCAGCTCCATTGTCGAACGACTTGAGCAAATCCTCCAGAGATTCCGGATCATTCGTTCCCTCCAGATCGCCGATTAACATCTTTTGCCAGGCAGCCGCCATGTCCTCTGTCGATTTTGAGCCTGGACCGCCTGGACCGCCTGGGCCTTCCGCGCCACGCATCATCTCCTCCATCTCCCGTGCTAGTGCAGCTTCAAAGTCCTCCGAGAATGCATCTGGTGGAGGATTTGTAGATGAAGCGGGTGGTTTTGTTGTTGGGGGAACGGAAGAGGGTGCGGGGGTAAACTGGTCGAGGAGGTCTAGCCAGATAAAATAAAATATATATGTAAGTCTTCTCGGTCCAGCCGGAACAGATGGACATCCTACTGACCATCAAGTTCGTCAAGGTCCTCTTCATCTTCCCTGGGCTGGGCGGGAGCGGGAGCTTTACCGGAGGCTGGAGGCGGGGTGATCATGGTCGAATTTGGGCTCGTTTGAGCGAGAGGAAAATCACATGTTGTCTAAGCGCCTGATGTGACTGGTTACGTAATGTATCTCACTAGAGGGGATTGGTCGTTTACGCCCAGGGATACTCGGTGAAAGCCGCTGCGCTTAATCACCGTTTCTATTTGCGTAAGCTTGTATCAAATCCCGGACATTTTAGCTACATTTGGCGTCTGTCAATACGCAGTGCAAGCCCCTGCGTATCACCCGGATATCTCCTACCCGTTTTAGCCGATATAATGTGTATAGACTATTCGAGCGCTTTTACTGGAGAAAGGACTGTGGAAAGCCTCGTACATACTATGGATTTCGGTTTCTGGATAATTAGATAATGTTTGGGCGTATGCCCTGGATCTTCGCGCGGTGATCGTTGGATTATGCGCGAGGCTTTATCCCGAAAACGCCCTCTGTTTGTTCGCGGGGTAAGTTGTGAGACATTCGCTGCATTTGTCATAGGAAAAGCGCGCCTCCTTTCTCTCGGAGTGTTCCGGGTATTCGCGCGACCATCTTTGGACAATGCGTGAGGCTTT